>JAMKCH010070473.1:0-26783 GCA_023653785.1 Ophioderma brevispina | reverse complement strand
AGGAATCCATTTCTAACATCAGCGTGACCACCTGATTCGTTGATTTCGCGATATCCAAGGTACCGCGAAACCGTTTTTTCATTCCTTGTTCAAGCTAATCGCAGAGCCTTTAACACAGCGTTTGGCTGCTAGGGAGTCCCATGACGTAGCGCATGTCTAAGAACAGCCGGCCAATTAGCGATGCGGAAACGGAATAGGTGGCGCTGTGTCCCAGCACTAGAGATACTATGGGAGCGTAAATGGTGTGAGCTCTCCATTCAACATCTTACAGACATGGAACAATGCCTGGCTAGATACTCCAAGACCAGACCAATTCACTATCACACCTATGACAGAACTCCCACCTGGTAGCAATCATCCACATAAGGAAAGGGTCAGCTTGAACAGGATTCGCACAGGTGTCGGTCGTTTCAACAGCAATATGAACCGATGTAGGCTTCAACCATTTCCAGCCTGCCAATGTGGATCTCAATCACAGACTGTAGATCACATTCTCAATGAGTGCCCACCTTTCGGCCGCCGGTGGATATAGACCACTCAAACCCCAACCAGTCAACAGTGAACTGGCTCCACCAACTTCAACATATTTAGCAGCTGCCTCATACGCAAGAAGAAGAACCTTCGAAACAAAAGATGCAAGTTGCCGGATTGAAAAGTGACTGCAATCTCTTTGTATGACTGTATGTCTCCTGTCAAACCATTTGGCACTGGATCACATTTCCGATACATAGCTGTCCATAAAATAACAGCAGGGGTGGATCCGAGGATGTTACACAGTCTTTCACGCATTCACATGGTGTGATACGGTTTCTGCATTTGGTGGGAGGGGTAAGAAGATGGCTTGGAACATGCGGAAAGCTTTACCTGAAACTACAAATGCATTTGAAGACGTATTGCTCATGCAGAATAACATTAGTAGTGCAACAATGTCCATACTCGAGCGATTTGTAATACTGCTTCATGATCGCATGAGTGATGCTTTGGAAGTGAATGAAACCAGAAAGCAGCTGTTCACACAGAAATCCAGGAGTACGGAAAACTTACCGCCTACACAGGCAGCACTGGAACAGCACATCAAACGGGCCAGCTACATAGCCAATTGTTGGAACCAAGCTCTTAGTCGTTATCCTAAGCTTCCAAATCCTTCCGACTGGAGTTGGAAAGAGCACAGCGCAGTATGGCAACCAACATGGACCAAGCTTGCAGAAGCATCCAAATTATGTTATGAACTAATTCGCTGCTGGTCTACATCGAAAGTGTGCAATAAAAGCAAGTGTGCTAAGACTGCTCTGAGATGCACTGACTTGTGTGGATGTAGGAAACAGTGTGAAAACATAGCTATCTGAGTACAAGTCTCTGTATCAATGTGAAATTATGTAAGTTACATTTTAAGGTGTGCTATATGGCAATTACTGCAGTGGTCACCAACCACCGTGTACCTCAACCCTATAGTATTTAACAGAGGCACACAGTTGATCGATCTAATTCAGCCTATAAACCATTGCCATCATCACAACAGCCCATCATTAGTAATCTAATAACATTAGTTACTATTATGTGTACCAGTTACCTATGAGATTTTGAGCTCTGAGAGAGGTTAGTGATATTTAGGCGAAATTTGCACTAGTATTATGGTTCACCTGATCAATGTTTTCTCAATTTTATTTGTTTTGGGATTAGGAATTTCCATTAAAGTGGAAGGTATTTTGAGGTTTAGTTTGTCTAACAAAATGTGAAAAATAAGGCATTGTCGTGTACTTTAAGGCATATGGAGTGAATTTAAGAGCGAATTTAATTTAACCCTTGTCTAATGAATGAGCTTTACTCAGACATAACATTTAAAACTGTATTTTCTGCAAAAGAAAACATTCTAGGAAAATTATTAATTGATCCTTTGCGCTCTAATTACAGCCTAAACATGTTGAAATCAGTGGTTGTATGGGTTAGGGTTAGCCATCAAAGTGACGAGGTGGGGATAGTTGAAGCCCACCACTAACACAATGGGAAAGATCCAAAATGTCCCAAAATCTTGAAGAGCAAGCTCAAACTAAATCTACACTTAAACATACATGGTTTCTTATCATATTTAGGTTCTTATCTTTCCTCTTTAGCCACAATTCTGGCGAGATATGCTTGTTTGCAAGATATTCACCCGAAAATCAAGCATCTTTGATTAATTTGTGTAAATTTGGGATTTCAAGGCATACTCACATATGACGTCATTGTGAGGTTATCCAAAGTCCGTTGGGACTGATTGTGGCATCATTGGATAGAGGAGATTCATAGCTATAAGATGGTATCAAAATAAGCTTCATTGGATGCTTGATATTATTTCCTAAAGGGGTTGCAGCAACCCCAGACTCTGTCGCTGGTCGTGTTACAAAAACTAACTCCGTTAGACAAGGGTTAATAACTGGAAAATAAGGTATATAGGGTGAAGGTACCCTTAAAGATCAACATATGCAATGGTCTGACATTGTACATACAGGAACTTTGTATGGCAGGTCACATGTATACAGAATGGCTTAGAAACAATTCTATTTTTGTATTTAAAGACCTTAATTTTATCACATTTGATACGAAAAGCAGCATTTTCGATCAAAAAAGGTCATTGACCTCTACCAGTCCCCAGGGGTCACATCTAAAATGGCTCCATGTCTGAAAACAATAGTTGGGGTATGTACTACAACTGTAGAAACTTTCATGCTTTTATCAAAAAATGCACAATCCTTCCATTATGAGAGTTCAGCAGCTATACTATACCTAGAAGAGTTGTGCTTAAAATATTTTCTTAGGTTCAAACAATTTGAATTCTTGTATTGGATCAAATACTAAATTCAGCTTATGTTTTATATTGAAACATGAACCATCCATTATATTTTGCCTTTGTCTCACTTTTTGAAGCATTTCTTTAGACAAATATTAAAATTGCTTGTTCCTATTTATGTCTATGTGTTTTCTACTATGTATTATATGAGTCTGGCACTTCCACATATGCCCCATCAAGTACTGTGGGAACAGTGGCGTACCGAGGCAGTCGATCCAGAGGGGGCAAAATTTCCGAGTCGTCCCGCCAGAGGGGGCAAAATTCGTAAGTCGTCCCGGTGATTCACTACAATTAAGTCTTGACTTGAAGAAATGCACACGTAGCGTGCGAAAATCTATTGTACTTCAATTTACTTCAATTTTGCCCAAATTTAGGCTTAAATTGGTCGAAATTCCCCGGAAAAAGAGGGATGAAAATGCATATTTTGGTCCATATCGTCCCGCTTTTTCGAGCCAGAGGGGGCAACTTGCCCCCCCAGTCGGTACGCAACTGTGTGGGAAACAAACTTGGCGGTTTTGATGGTAGAAGCAATAATGCATATGCCAAAGCCCTATTCGATACTGTGCTAATATTAATGGTTAACCATTAAAATGGAGTTTTTTTGTTTATATCTTGGGAATGAAATGGTTTTGAGGGCTCCAAATTTCAAGACGACAATGAGAAAAATACGGCCTTTCATCTGATATCAAAATTGATTACTACTCCTGGTAAAATCAGGGGGGTCCCAAAGGACGATGAAACCATGCACCTTTAAATAAGAAATCTTTAGAGTGTCTTAAATTACATGAAATTCACCACACCTGAAATCTCCATTTTACCTTCAAGTCACCCTATGCCGGTGTATGGGAGGTACGGAAATTGTGAGATTGACAAGTGTGTTGATCAGCAGAGTAAATATTACCTCCCAATTATTACAGCTATGCGTAGTTAGTATCAATATTAAAAAATCATTTGAATTCTTCCTTAACCCACAAAAAACCCACACAGTGTATCAGACAACTCTAAAGATTGTTCTCTAGAGTCTTTTGTAAACCATGCAAACTAATTGGAAGTGATTACATCTGGAGTGTCATGGTAACAAGCCAACAATCCTGGGTGAAACAAGTTTAAAGTCTTGTCACAAAGTGTTGAAGATGTTCCAGAGGGGCGTTTATCATTGGTGAAGGAAGTCTGTAAGGTGTCATCTTAAACCCCATTGTGAACTCCTGAAGAGGACAGGCAGCCTGGGGTCAATGGTGAAATAGTTCAAGATCCACCTTATCAACACTTCATGAAACAGGCTGAAGAGGTGCAGTGTGAAGCTCTGTTAGGTCCCTGAGCATTGGCCTCTAATCATGCAAACTCATTGCTACACAGTTAGAAGTATCAATTGCTGTGGAACACATTAATTAGGATTAATCATGGATTGTGAGTGGCCAAAAATCTTTGATATGAAACAACTCTCTGGCAAGAAGAGTGAGGCCAAATCAGATATTAAATTTGTTTAGTTCTCTGGGAAATTAGTGGATAATGCAGTTTTATGAAAGAGGTATTGTTTGAATCTATACAGGTTGATTAGTAATGTTATTAGAGAGCTAAGAAAAACATAGTTTTGAAATCTACAGCTTACACCATTTCATAGGAAAAAACAGGTTAAGCTTCGTCTACTTGGTAATAGTGTTGTAAAACAGTTTTAATATGAAGGTTAGGTTTAAATATTGGCCATAGGGTAGATGTTTGTAAATTAGACGCCATGGCTTAAAATGGTGCTTGTTTTCTGAGGGTCTTAAACTGTGACTGACTGGAAGTAGTTATCAAGTGGTATATCAGACGGGGAACTTATTTTTTTCTCATGATAGTCCTGAAATTTCATCCTTTCAAATATATTTCTTTCCAAGATATATACAAAAAATCTGCGTTTTAATGTTTAACCATCATTATTAGCACCGTAGCGATAGGGGACATTACAATGCATTATCAATCTCTACCGGGTCACTACTGCAGTTGTTTACCCACTAAATTGGTGGTGGAGTATGAAGTGACCGGCTCTCATATCAAGTAGAGAACATGACACACTAAATCAGAACAACACCTTACGGATAGATGTTGTGTATCAGATGTTGCTTGTGCTTTTATGTCCAATACCAATTGTCTTCTTTTTATAGCAGTATTAGGTTAAATTTTCACTTTGTGAGACATCTGAAGTGTGATAGGGTTAATTTCATTCCCTGTTTTCCGCTGTTCAGTGGTCATACATCAGGAAGGAAGGATCAATCATTAAATTCCTACTGTTTAAATGATAAATGTTATCCCTAGTGTAGCAAATAAAATCAATCGCTTGGATGATTTTTGACGCTGTTTGGTACACACATTTATTTAAACTGGCATATTTGTGGATGTTGTCTGGGGCCCGCTTCAAGTTGTTGCCGTTGGTTTTTGCAATTGTGATTGTTCTTCCATGTGTGTTGTCTCCAGTTCATATCTTTCTTGATTTCAGATGGTATGCAAACTAGATTTTTTAGGCCGTCTGAAAGAAGGAACCTTATGTTTTTGCTGGCCCGCATTTTGTAATGTGGTCAAAGTTTTCGCCACACACTTTCCTGTCTTGTGTATTTAATGCAAAGATGGGTCGGATTCATATGTCTATGTAGTGGCCTGCCATATGTTCAATACCATACTTTACGCTGGCAGTTCTTGACCACGACCATGCTCCAGGAGCTTGTCTCCCTTACTACAGCTATTGGTTTTTTCTGATCTTTGACTTTGATTTTTCCCTCTAACCTTAAAAATAATGATAAATTTTATAATTTAAGAGACAATGAGGACATTCCCAGAAAGAAGCGCCCTCAATTTTTTTCTTTAACGCAATTTTTTGTGCATACTTGGAAATGCTACCAATGTATTAGATCACACCTGAAGTGAATAAGCCAAATACCTCTTTATGCAATAAGATGATGATTTAGTATTTTCTGTCATGCATGTCAGAAAATCAAAGGTGGTTTTCTTAAGGGATTATTACAATAGCAGGCCAAAGTTCAAAACAAGGTTTGTAGCAGTGTGCTTTTGACTTGTTTGTCCAATAAACCTTTGAAACGTGCTTGGTATGTGGTCTACAACCGATTATCCGTTCAATTTGAGAGAATTTGTATCCCCAAAAAACTCCTCCTGTCCATTTAGAGAGGAGCTCGACCAGTCAACATCATTGTTTATCCCTCACTACAGAAAGGTTTTGCCCCCTTTTGGTAGTTAGCATGGACCCTCTACATCATGCTAGGTAGTTAGTACTACAAATTGCTGGTAGCACTTTTTTCAATAGGGCATTTAAATTTTACACCGGGGTCAAATTTTAAAATGCTCCATCATGTGAAATGTATGCCATATTGTCCGTCTATGGATAAGGATTCCAAAAATGTGTAGTTTTACCCATCTATGACCATTGGTTGGAGTTATGGTAAAAAGGCTAAATGGTAAAAAACGGTCAATATTCCTATTTGTCCGAAGGGTCAAAATCAAGAAGTTGCTCCCAATTTTGTAAAAAATGAAACAAATTGGTCATCTCGCTATAATGTGTCAACATTTTGGAATCTCTTATGATATATGCACAATATGGCGATACATTTCATAAAGGATTGATCTTTTACAAATTTGACCCCTGTGTAAACTTAAGTTGGCCCCTATTACAAAAGTGATACCACAATTTGAAAGTATACATTCACCTATCCTTGATGTAGAGGGTCCATACAACTAGCCAAGGGTGTTAACCTTTTTTGTATGGGGGGTAAACACACTCCTTAATAATGCCTAGATATTCTCTCCTCCCTCCCTCTATTTAATAGAAGCAGTATGTGATTCAAACCGAAGAGAACGGTATGGGTTAGCTAAAGGTTCAGATCACACACAGCCGATTTTTTGCTAAAAACCACTTTCCATCCATACTGGCTCCAGAACTGTGCCAGATTGGCCAATTTTCGAAAACTCGTTTTTTTTTCTTTCTTTTTTTCATGTGTAGTTTTTTGACGAAGGTTCTTGGCCTGTTTCTGCACGTCCCGTCTGTAGTCCTTACCCTACCCATTATTTGCTAGAAACTGCTTCCAGACTGCCAAGAAACTGGTGCCGATTGGCCATTTTTCCGAAAATCCGTGAGTAATTTTCCTTTTTCCAGAGTGTAGTTTTGGCCAACAAGTCTGGGACGTCCCTGTACATTCCTTCTGCAGTCTTGTGTGTCGGGAGCACGTGGCAAATTTGAAAAAAAAATGCCACGATTTTTTCTTGCTGCTTAAAAAAATCGTGGGTTTTGGAATAGGGAAGGTCGGCTCTGAACACAAGGAGCGGTGTTGGAAGCGTATCCGATATTTGGTGCGCTCATGAGTGGTGTGTGCAAGTTTAGAAGTGGTCTGCTTCGCTGGAGAGAAAATGCAGCCACCTTGACCTGTTAAATCGCGACTAAAGCTCAGCGACTCTACCAGAATATAAGGTCGCCGACTGCATCTTGACAGCAACTGTTGCTGTCGATGTTTAAGGGTCTGCGCTGATTGAGACTGAACAAGTGACATTGGGCTTGATCGCCTCTCGTCTATGTAATTTGCAAAGACGCACCGATTTTGAATAAATGTGTCTTATGTGTAAGTTGGGAAGAGGTTGGGGGATCAGCGTCGCGGGTTGTCTTTCACGTGACGGTCCTTTCTTGGCGGCAACAACGCGGCGACCAATCGACGAGCAGTCTTTACAGCAACATGTCACAACTTGTGCCGGCGTTTCAAGGTCGGCGACACATCGGGGACTGACACAAGTGTGTCGCCAATAAACATGCTGATCTTGTTGATTCCATAATGCTGTCGCCTACTGCTTGTGGTGGTTTTCAGCACCGCTTGTCTCGTTGACGACGGGGATACTCGCAGACTAATCAATCCCTGTCGGGATAAAAATTGTAAATTTGCAAAGTTTTGAACAAACTGGTAGACCGATTTTGAAAAAACACAGCGGTCTTGTGTAGTCGAGGAAGTGGTTGCGTCGTGAGCTGTCTCTGTGTGACTATACCTTACACTCAACCACTAGCCAGCCGAGGATTGCTGTGCAAAATATTTGCGTTCTAATCTTGATAACAGTACGGAATAATAGATACTGCATATTTGATCAGCAGCTCCCCAGAAAGAATAGCTCTGCCTGGATGATTGTCACAAGCTATGTCCAGGGCAGTGGTGGTCCAAAATAATACTACATAATACAAGATCCACTCACCTGGGATCTAGATCCAGTCTATACTATCCTGCATGCATGTTGCAAGCTCATTTGTGTCTACCACTCCTGTGTCCGTTTTCAAGGATGTTCTCCTTCAAGTTTTTCGTTGTCCTCCGCCTTGTCCGATGTCTACGTGGTACCGCCGGGTGGCTGCAGGCCTCTGACTGTGACTCATCAAATTGGTGACACCACCAACGGGGGGGGGGGCAACCGCCATTGGAACGATTGGGTCAAACTTATTTGTTCTGTGCATGCCATCCAGTGCCATCTGCATCAGTGTCTGCATACATCATCGGACATAGCAGAGCTGGATGCTGTGGTGCCCCCTGCTTATGGGCCAGTGTTTATGTTCCTTTGCTGTGGAGGTCTATCGCAATATTCCCAACCACGGAAGCTCCAAACTGAGTGTGATGACGAATGTGCAAATTTGCTTTTCGGGGAATCGGCAGACATCCACAGTCAATTCCCATTGTTTGTTGTTCCCTGGTGGTGGTAAAATGGCCTGCAAGCTGCATCCTTCTTGTGCTACCATTGGTCTCCAACCTGGTCCTCTCCCATAAAGCACTGTCCTTAGGGTTGGTACATTTTTGACCCCCACTTTCTGCTCCAGTTGAATTCAAGCAGCCTTGACGGAATAAAGTGCAGGGAGATACTGTACTTTAATTTTTCCCGTCAAGGCTGCTGACTTCAACTGGGAACAGAAAAAGTGGGGGTCACAAATGTACTCAACCCCTGTCCTTAAGCATCTGTTGTACACCCTTGAGAGCACCCTCCAACCTGGGGGGTTAATGACCAATGCTTCGCACCTATACATAATAGATTCTACAGTTTCTGTAAGCAGCCAATTTGCTGTGAAGAAGCTCACTCTCATATACTCATAAACATGTGCATGTTGGATGGGAGGTCAAAGGTGATTAATGGGTCCTTGGTTCATTATATGTCAGTTTGTGGGTAAATAGTTTCCGTTCTCTGGATAGTTTTTTCTAGCTTTTGGAATAACAATTGTGGCGGTCTAGGTCATAGAGCGGTGCTCTTGGGCGGGCAAGAAAAACCTTGTGTGGGCGATCGGACCTTTCAGGTAGGGTATGGTCGGAACTCGGGTGGTACTATTCTAAACCTTCAAGTTAGGGTTTTTTCGTAATTCGACAAGAGGGAGCGCTGAACTTTTTCTTTTTGGCTTACGAATAAGTCTATAGCGAGTGCTGGGTGATAGATCAAATAGTTCATCAACACTTTATTGTTCGCCACTTACTACTCCACGTAATACACAAAATCATTTTATATGAGGAGTTGAGCAAAAGGTCTATAGGGCCCAAACACTCACCCCTTGGAAATACATTAACACGCAAGAACAGGGCATAACTATCAAACGCACAAAAGGTTTACACTTTACACTTGAACACATTTCTTGTTAGACTAAGATCATAGTAAGACTTTGTTCACTGTAGTTGTCTGTCGACTCTTTGTCATTCATTGTTAGTAAGGTCTCTACCAAGAAACCGGACCATTGACATCAAGGTCAGTAATTAAATATAAACCACATGTGCTATGTTAGAGCCTGGATGTTATCCTGTTGTGGCTAGAGTGACCCTGGTCACTCTTCAGTTCTTCATACTAGCAATGCCAATAATTTTACCAACACTAGGGTATAGGTAGTGCAATCACATGATTTTGTCACTAATGGCATATGTTACCTCTTAAATTAAGAAGTTTTTCTTTGTCTGAGTATAAAAACATTAATTCTTTTTTCCTTGATCGCCAATTCATTATGTTCTGAACTATTGTGTATTGTACTTTGTGTGTGTGTGTGTGTGTTTGCTATGTGCTTGTGTGTGTGAAATTGGAACTTAATTTTATGGTATAAAAATGTGTACAATAAAAATTAAAAATGTTTCAAAATGTGGGTCCTGCAGCTCACAATTAATCAGTTGGGGGGGGGGAGTTTCTCACATTGGGGAGGAATATGGTTTGTACCACTTATAAGTCCCCTCAATTTTCATGCTCTTTTTCAGTTCCCGTGACCCCATGTAGGACCATTTCCAGATACCCACGTTTTCATTCCAAAGCCACATTCTAACAATTTTCTTCAAACCCCCCAAAAAGTATCTGGAAATTGAGGAGATCGCAGCTTATTTTCTTAATTTTCGGACAACCTAGTGTTCGGGACCCCATTTTGTGGGCTCAAATCAGCCCCCCCGCCCCCCCCGTACCGGTTTATTATAGTCGATTCGCGTTGATACGTTTGTCCCCCTGAGTTTTGGACCTATTCAATTCAGTCGGAGAGGGAACAGGAAAGAATCCAATGCACTGCCACCCGGATTATTTTGGAGGACACTCCGTCTGATAACCACTCAACACCTCCACTAATAAATTTCCTTCATGTAGGAAAGCACAATAGTGATATTTTCGGCCTTGACTCCTCACATAACATTATGAACAGAAGTCCCTCTGCGCCTCATGATTTTCACCTCTGCAAAATGGTACGGGGTCACATAATCAGATGAATCGAGTATAAAATGTTATTTTTTTTGTCAAAATTGAAAAAAAGACCAAACGTTGCAGGAGATCCTGTACTGACAACATTTTGTCAGTACTTTGGTTTGACAGGGTCAGTGATAATAACTACTTGTGACAGGTTGGAAAGTTTTCCTTATTATGGTTGATTTGGTGGTGATTTTGTGGCTGACAGGAAAGTGGATGTCTATGAAAAGTAAATGCAATTTACTTTATAACTAGATCCCATGGTTTAATAACTCTGACCATCCTGACCATATATATCAGTCAACAGAGGATGTAGTTTAACTTCTACAATTTCTGGCAATTGAAAAAATTGGTGGAAATGTCAATTGGAAGAAAATTCATTTTTTCTTCAAGTTGTATAATTGAGAAACCGCAGTTAATAGGACTTAAATAATTTCTGTTCTAATCTCCCTGGCCTGGGCAATACACAAGCCTTCCTATCCTAATGTCCTCTATATGTTACTGTTTATAAACATTCCCTGATATACCACATACCACGGCCTATAAATTGTGCAAAAAATTAGGTTTTTTAACCGATTTCGTTAGTCGTGGTAGCGTTTTACTCCCCTGGTTGATGCATAACTGCAATCATGGTTGACAAGACAAAGTAAGTAGTCCCTGGTTTGATGGAGATTGATGGTTTGATGGGTGGGTAGTCGGTAATTGATGAATACAGGATCCAATGGGTTAGGTAATGGTTGGTGGAGCCAGTGGTTGAGAATAGTGGGCGTCACAGGGATTCAAGTTTGTTTGCCAGTAGTAGTAGGCCACCAAGCATTTAAGTGGAGCCAATTTTACTGTCTTTGGTTGTTGTTTTTTTCTTTTATACTGAGGAATTGCATGTTAAGACAAAGAACAAGATGATAAAATGTTTCACTTTTAATAAGATATCCAAGTGATCCAAAATCAATTTATTTTGTTTTATAAACTAATCATTGGACAATCACTTTGATTGAACTGTCTTGACCTTGCCATAGCCACTTTTGAGCAATTTTCTGGGAACCCTTTTCAATGGTTTTAAAAATTACAAATAAAAAGTGCAATTTTACATTAGGTTTTGGACTACTACTGGGACAACTTGATTTTTTTGTTTGGCCTTAACAATGACCCACATTTCACCGGTCTATAGGCCATATCTCCCAAACATCCCTTTTTCGGAAAAAGACTACATCCTGGACGATCACCGCAAAAAATGTGGTACGTTATTTTCTTTTAGATCTAGGGGCATTTCCCCAAACAAAAACGGGTGCCCACTCCGTGATTTTTGAAAGTTGAAAAATGCAGTTAAGGGACGTTAGGATATGGGAATTGTCACTAATTGGTTTGTTTTTACCCTCATTGCACAACTCACGCCACAAACCTCTGGAGTAAGCCACAGCATCCTTGATGCTCTTATTATAAATTTTGTTTCGTTTTCTTTGTCAAAATTGCTTAAAATAGCCCCCAAATCTGAAAAAATTCTGAAAATTTTCACAATTTGTTCTTTAAAAAATAAATTTTGGGTCTAAAAAAGGCTGATTTACATGATTTTTTGAACACAAAAAAAAAAATAGGCAAAACTGAAAATCAGGGTCAGTTGGCCGATCATAAACGTGTTTTTTTTAAGTCGCTTAAAGTCCCCATTTCTTGTTCATGTGGTAACACATTTTAGTGGCTGGATTAATTCTCAGACAGCATCGAAACATAACGCCAGCATGAATTGCCTTAATTGGGCAGGAGACAGCGAACATAGCAATGGATGCGATATTGGGTCCAAGTACTCGCCAAATCACTGCATAGTCACAGCCAAGTCCCCTATGGAATGCAAAACAGCAAGAAAAAATCATTTTAGGCACAAAAGCCTGATGGAATTGTTTCATGCTATACCACACCACACATAACCAAGATATAGAAACCCTCCATTTATTTCATGTAATCAATTACATAATGATCACCATTAAAGACCGATGTTGGGGGTTGAAGTTTGTTGCTTAATTTAGTCTAAAGCTTAAAAAAAACCAAAAAACAAGAAGTACTAGAGTTTGTTCAGGTGTTTAACAATGGCATGTTTAAAAATCAGTCATATTGTATTTTCAATTCCCCAAATAACTTGCATTAGCTATAAGATTATTCCAATCAGAGCTTTTCCTGAGCTGGGATCAATTCAAGTTTTGTCTTTTTGCTTTTGAAGCGAATCTCTATTTCTGTCATGTTTTTTTAGGTCCTCTACGTCAGTCAACATTGCCATAGATTTCATTTCCCTACGCAATCCTTCCTGAGATGGATCTCATTTGTAGCTTCTCAGGACCTCTTGTTTCCTCCTTACAGATAAATAAGAACATTCATTGAAGAGTGGGATTACTACTGCTTAATTTGATGACATCTGTTGTATGTGAGGATGTGTAACCAGAAGAGAAAGTGGTTGAAAGACTAATATTTTCTTTACATTTTGGAGTGAATAGTGGAGTGGTTTGGACTGCAAAATTGTCGACAACCCCTCCCCTCGGTACAACAAAACGCAACCACTTATATTCGAAAGATAGTAATAAATAATTTTAAAAAATGATTGTGGTCAAAAACTGTGGTGGCAGGGGTGTTTTTTGGGTAAAAAATCACGTTTTTGAGCTAAAAACTTAAGTCAAGATTTATTAATTTCTTAGCAAAACAAATTTTAATCATGATGCAATAATATCAATCTCTGACATTTATATTATAGATTTCTGTTTTATACAACATATAAAGGGTCTAGAATTTTAGCCCCAAAATCACTTTTTTTCCTAAAAAAACATCCTTTTTATCACATGTCACCACAACGAGTATTACCCGAACCCTTTATGCAACGTATAAAACCTATATCAATAACAAAAAGGATACCATACAAATAAGATTGTAATATTTTTACTTTAAAAAAAGTTAAAAAAATAATTTCGCTTAATTTGCAGCCCAAAATGCATTTTTCGGCCTAAAAATCATCCCTACCACCAAATTTTTCAATCACAACCATCATTTTTTAAATCTCATATATTTATCATTCAAATAAATGTGGTTGTGTTTTGTTGTACCGAGGGGAGGGGTAACTAAAAAACTGCAGCACTTTTCAAAGCTCGGCCACTCCGTTAAAAGGACAAATTCAGAAAAAAAGGTAAATAAGACAAATTACAGTAAAATCCTTGATGGAGAGACAAATTAAGCAGAAAAGTTGTTGGTTTGGAGTATGTGTCTGCTTGTAGTATGTGCGTGTGTGTGTGTGTGTTGGGGGGGCATGTACATGCATGCATGCATTTGTGTGTGTACATTCATGTGTGTGCATTAATGTGTGTGTGTTAGAGAATAACCGATATGATCGGTATTCTTGAAATCGGGCCGATTATGACCTTATCGGAATCTGATCGGTATCGGCAAAATTCTCATTTTTTACCGATTTTCTATACCGATTAAAATAATATCATAAAGGTCCAAACTTGAATTAAAATTGTTCCAAACTGATGGCCAAATGGTGACAATAAATCAAAACTGAAACTGTATGTTGTTCCCAGTGGTTTCAGTGGTTTATCTAAATCAATCTCTTACTTTCTGGCAGCTTCTGGCTGTCGAAAACGGCGATGATAACGCCAAAAAAAATACACAGAAAAAAATCGGAATCGGAATGAACCGATTTTGAAATTTTAAAATCTGTAATCGGTATAACAGATACTAGGGTGATTGGTTAGACACTAGTGTGTGTGCATGCATGCATGCATGTATGTGTATGTGTGTGTGCTGTGAGTTTATGTTTAGAAGTAAGCTTGAAACTTTGTACAATGTTGTATAGCAATATAGCATTTTCCATTTTCCTTCACATAATGTACAATTGTACTGTTCAATACAAATGAAGAATCATGTTTTAGCATGGCGTAATCCCATCGCTCTGTTTGACTTCACTCAGTGAAATGTCAAAATGAGATGAAAGTTAATTTAATCGGAAGCATTATGTTTCTGGACTGAAAAAATTGGTCAACGCTCATAAAAGTTGTGAATTTTGAAACCCGCATTGCATGTGGATTCTTTAACATTTAACACCTCTCTGGAAGTCCGGACGAAGTGGGTAATATAGGAAACAGGCACTTTGGATTAAAAGAAAGAATCATGGCAAATACAATATTGAACAAATTTTAAAAAAAAAAAAAAAAAAAAAATGATAGGGAAAAAATGCTTGTGAATGTACTTTGAATCTGCAGACATATTTTGAAGATGGTATTCAAAATCCCTATTGATTTCATTTATGGGCTTGGAAAGATTTTGCTGTTAAATGATAGTTCGTAGGTTGTTCCCAATAAAGATAAAGCAATTCTGCACCCGTAGCACCTGGAAAAATCACATTGAGGAGCACTTTTGGATGTTTAAAAGTAGTGCAATTAGGCAGTTAAAGTGTTAGCAAAGCTTATTCTGCCAAGAATCGTAAGAGGTACATTTTGTGATTTTAGCATACTAGTATTCTGTTTTATTGTATGGTTGCTTGATATAGTTGTTAGAGAAAGCTTATTCCCAAAAAATTTCACTTGATACCGATCTTGCCGCGTGCTGTAGGAGCAGATGCTTGTATCACGGGTTCCCATAGGCTAATGTACTGTAATATCTGTCCATTTACAGGGACAGAAAATACAAATTTGCGCATTTCTGAGAGATAGGACTGAATGGCAAGTAAAATGGGGGTACATGTGTGTTACTAGTGCTAACGTTCAGATAGAGTAAAAATCTAACTTTTTGGGGGTTTAAGTCGGAGGAACGAGGCTGTGGATTTTTGAACGGCCCTTAATTTTATCAAACCATTGTCCTGGACATATTCCACTGACCTTTGCCATTACATTTGTAAATAAGAATTCATAAGATATAAATGATCTGAACTTGTATACTGTTATATGATGTAAATGTGAGGTGCATTCCAATTCACAACTAGTCCCATTTTTGGTTGAAAATTGGTTGTAGATATAGGTCTTTCTTCCAAAGGGGACTCTGGAGGGAATATCCTACCAAAACAAAACTGAGATATAGACAGACTAAAGCACAGTGAACAGGTGGTCATGGGGAGAAGGTCTGTGTAAAGCAACAAGTAAAGGGAGCATTATAGATCATTTGCTCCAAACTATATGGAATGAAAATCAAGAGTAATGGTTATGAAGTAAGAGTAAATGCACTATGGAAGGACAATCAACCTCTTGTTTAATAACAAGTACTGGATTGTATTTGTTTATAAATGCATGATAAGTAAGGCATAATAGTAGCCTGGCTACTAAATAATTTTTGTGGGGATTTCTGTCAGTGGGCTACAATGTGATGGCACAGCCAGTGCTAGCTAGAATCTTATTTGTTGCAGGCATTGGGGGGGGTACTGGGGGCGCCGAATAGCAAGGCCAAGTCATGAATGATTATTACTGAGGCCCAAGTTGCTTTCAGATTCTGGGCTTACATTAACTTCACCTTGGACTCAGAACACACGGGCAAGGTCAACTATAAAGATTGAACCAACTGACAGGACCTTCAGGAATGTTGATATTTTAACATTGGGGTAAATGTAATGGATGTTTTGGTTTAGTTTTTTCATATACATTTTGACACCAATGTTTTTTCCAATACAAGAGTTTCATGGAGAATCTGAAAATCATGGGTGTCATTTTTAAAAATGTGTTCTTGGGTGTTTTTAAGAAGGGAGGGGTGAAAATTTGTACAGGGGTAAACATAAAAGTGTTTAAATGTTTTAACAATTTATACCAGTCTGTTCGGCTGCTCATACGGTTTCTAAAAACGTATAATTTGCCATATTTACGACCTAATTGTTTTAGTTTAGTACAATAGCTCACGAAAGTCAAGGTCATTATTTATAGAAATGGTCCGATTTTGTCGAAACTGGTTTTAATCGTTCATTGGGTCCATACTAAATAAGAAAATGTATATAGATTCTGGGTTTTCACCTTCAAAGTGAGACTTTTAGAGAATAACTATGGTCTCCCCTAGACCCTGTGGACTCAAGGCCATATTGCCCTCTTATATTATCACAACAAAACGTTATTGACAACGCGACCGTTTTATTTTCGGCTTCTGTACATTAGACGAACAATTTGGCACCATTTTTAGAACAATCCGATTATCTGAATTTAAACCCCCAGTGTGACCTTGAACCATTTTTTACCATTGTAACTCTTGTAGTATAACACTCAGGTAGGGCAAACTATACCTTTCTGTCTGTAATCCTTGAAAGGGATGATCTAATGGGTGAATTTTTAAAAAACAACTTTTGCCCCCTTTTATATTTGCCCCCGTATAAACCAGTGTAAACATTCCCCCCTAGAATTCATCCAAGAACGCATTTTAAAAATGACCACCCATGATTTTGGAATCTTCATACAAGTTTGATTTAGAAAAAACCTTTCTCCCTCAGTTCTCCCCCCTCTACCCCCACCTATCTCACCTCCCACCGGGCCCCCACAATCGATCCAAGCACACCGGTGAACGCTCAAACATGCGCGCACTACAAACTCCACACCGAACCCATGAATTTCCCCGTCTCCAATTCCACGTATTCCTCCCAGTTAGCTGTATTATTGAAATTTCACAAAAAAATACAGTTTCAAAAAATATGATGTAAAGGCAATTTCCTAACTCCTTTATCATGCTTCCACATCGCTATAGCAGGGGTAACATGCCAGCTAGTCCTGTGTAGATCCCACTTGAGTGTGTATATTTTGACCATCACTATGCTCCTTGACATAGGTTGTGGCCAGTCGTTCCAGAGCTCGGCACATTTATTCATTATTTTGGGTGCTGATCACAATAGCATATCAATTTATTCAGTAGAGGTTGTCAAGTATTAGAACTGCAAGTTGGTACATAGTCATCACTCGTCTCTAGTGGTTAGTTTACCTAACTCATGTCATGATAAGTTGTTTTGGGGTTCCAAATCAGCTCGCCTTCTTTACAATATTTAAATTTTCATTTTTTTAAGGTTAGAGGGGAGGAGGAACGAACATTGTAAGTCCAAAAGGAAAAGAAAACCAATAACTCCCCCTCTGAGCGTTAGCGAGGGAGACCTGTTCCCGGAGCATGGTTGGTGGTCGAAACTCTTCAGATGTTATTAAGGTCATTGTATTGCTCCTTTATTCTTTTACCCACAAAATAGAATAATGACCCTATTTGGGGTCGCTGTCCCTATTTTCCATTAGCCTATTTCATTTTGCTTTAAACTGTTTAACAAAATTACCATTGATATGCAGAAAGTATATTAATAACATGAAAACCTGTAATCTTGAAAGATAATCCTTGTGACTTGTTCATTGGTCCTTTTCAATCATATAAATAGTTGACCTGTTTATTAATCATCCATCCACCTGTCTTATTCCGTGACTTGCTACAGGTAGTCATGGCAGGATCCTATTGGGTAACATTCTTATCATATTCATAAAATCAAAGCACCATCCTGACATGCTATATGATATTTGCTAGGGGTGAGAACAAAATGTTTATATTTTGGCAATGGGACAGTCATTTTTTGTGTCCACTGCAAGGATCGAATCGATGTGTATTTTTGACCCGGTGAAAATAAGGGACTTTCAACACTCCAAAATTAATTAAACATGCTTTCATAATTGTCCTCACCCGAACGAGTGTCCCCGCCGAACGAGGTTCGGAACGGGGGGACTATTGAAATGAGCCGGTCAGTCCGTCCCTGTTCGTCCGTTCGTCCGTCGTCGGGACAAAAATGTAAACCAATTGTTGTATACGATTTATCTGGATTCCGTAAGGGCGACAATGTGATGTAACTGTGGAAAGACAGCAGGCTGATGAGTTCTCGAGCTGATTAGATTGTTGGCGTTAAAAATATGCTAATTAAGATATCTTAATTTGCCATATTTTGAGAATGTTCCTGCAAGGGCTGTGTATCCTGAGTTTCTGGAGTTCCGGAAGGCGTATAATGCTGTAACTTGGTGGAAGGAAAAGCGGCTGAAGGTTTCGACCCGATTAGTTTTGGGCGTATTTCGGGCAAATTGGAGTTGCAAATGAGCTAATTATTAATATGCAAAAATCAGCTAAAGTGTATTTATTTTGAAAGGTTCATCGGATACTCAACATTCCTGCGCTGCCAAAACCTATCGAGCAAATCTTTTTTCAAATTTGAAAGTAGTGATATATTGCGGCTTCTTAGGTATCAATGAGATAATTAAATATGCGTAAGGCTGGATCTCTGAAACGGTTACATCGGATAGGCAAATTCTTTCGCTACAGGAGACTACTTTGCTATAGGGGAGGGAGGTTGAGGGTGGTGCGGTTGAGGTGTTGGGAGGGGGGGGGGTTTGTTGTTGGGGCAGTGTTGGCAGGAGGGAGGGGCCGCGGAGGGAGGGGGGGCGGAGGCAGAGTGGGGGGGGGAAGGAGGGTGGGGCTGGGGTGCGGGGGCGATTTAGGCCCGCGAGAGGGGGGGGGGAGCGGGAGGGGGGAGGGGGGGGGGGTACGGAGGGGAAGGGGCCGGCTGGGGTTGCCGAAGGGGGGAGGGTAGCGCCCGCGGAGGCCCAGGAGAGGGGTGGGAGGCGGGGGGCGGGGAGGCACGGTACTGGCCCTTTAAGGAGGGGGAACTGGGAGAGACCCGGGGGAGGCGTGCGGCGGGGCTGGGGGAAGGGGGGGGGGGCGTGGCCTGGGGGTGGAGGGGAGGCGGGGGGGGAGGTGACGAGGCGATGGTCGCGGCCACAACGCCACCGGGGGGTACGACGCGGGTTGATGGCGAGTTCGGGAGAGGCGACGGAGTGAAAGGGTGGGGGCGGGCGGGTAGGGTACGTGCCAGGCCGAACTGTCAGTAGGTGTCCCGGGGGTAAGCCGTCACCGGCGGGGGGGACGGGGCGGGGGGGAGGAGGGGGGTGGGGAGGCGGGGGGGGAGGGAGAGTCATTTGGGGGGGGGATTGCCACCGAGCGGGGGGGGGGGGACGGGACGGGGGGGGGGCGGAGCCTTGCGGGGTCGAGGAGGGGATGGAAGGGGGGAGGGGGCCCGGGAGGGCACTCCCCCGGCCCGGGGGGGAGTGAGGGCGGGGGGGGGAGGCGGGGATGGGGGAGGAAGAGGAAGGGGGTGTGCCGTGGTGGACCCTTACGGCGGCGTGCGCGGGTCTAGGGGCGCGGAGGGGGGGAGGCAGGACAGGCGGGGCGAAGGGGGGGGGGGTAGGGGGTTGGAGGGAGGGGCGGGGATGGGGGGCGGAGCAGGGGGGGGAAGTGGGGGGGGAGAGAATGAGGCGTGGAGGAGGGGGAAGGGGGGGCGCGGATTGAGGGTGGCGGGGGCGGAGGGGGGTGGCGGAGATCGAGAAGTTCCATAATAAGAGAATATACCACCCAGGGGCTCACTGGGGGGGGCGCAGGGCCTTCGGGCGGGGGAGAGTCAGAGGGGAGCATGAAAAAATAAACGTGATGCGGCCTCCTTTGGCTCGGGGGGGGAGAGAGCGGAGGGGGGGGAGGGGGGGGGCGGAGGGAGGAGGGAGGTGGGGAGGAGCGGGGGGGGGGAGTGGGCAACAAAGAGAGGGGGGTAGGGGGAGGGAGAGCGAAAGGGGACGCGGAGAGGGAAAGGGAGTGGGGGGGGGGGGGGGTGGAATTTTTTTATTTTTTTAGGGGGGGTGGGGGGGAGGGGGCGGGCGGACGTGGGGGGGGGGAGGAGGGGGGAGAGGGGCGGGGGGTTGTTGCGTGGGGGTGGGGAAGAGGGGGCCGGGGCGGGGGGGGGCAAGCCCGGAGGGTTGGGGAGGGGGTGGGGTTTTGAAGTGGGGGGGGGGGAGAGAGCTCGAGGTGGAGTGTTGAGGGTCGTAGGTGGTATGGTGGGAGGGAGGGGAGTGGGGGGTTGTGAAGTTGCATTATGCATTGGTGATCGCAACATTCGGCGGGGACATATTTACGCATCGCGTAAATCGAGTTCGCCTTGTTCCCATTATGGAAAAAATTAGAACCACCCAGAAAAAATTATAGTGTTAGGTATTATTTTCTAACCCATCTCTTCTTACTCAGAACGTTATAGATTTTTCAATTTTGTTATATTCTACTGCAAATGCTACTTCAAGATTTGCGTGAGACTACGTTTCATATTTTGGTGTTTTCCGTCTTTTATCTTGCAAAACGCTAATAATAGGAAACTCCACCATATGTCAGGATAATGGTCTAGGATGGTCTGTTTTCTAATCTTGCAATCCAATATAGTACCTCTCAACCTTGATCTTGGTAAACAGAAGTCATGGAGATAGGTGGGTCTCTTATATGCTACCCTGCACACCTCGTACTGGATTTCAGCAATGCACCTGGATCGTGATATTAGTAAACATAATTGAGATTTAGGACTAGGCAGGGAATAGGTGCCTCCTATTTACCACTGCATGCCGCACCCATAATGCATTTGGACTAAGACCTTAATAAGCAACCAATCTGAAGTCATACCAGATAGGAAATAATGCACCTGATCTGTGAATTTTGCAAACATCAGATAAATGGTTTTCTAATTCATATATGAGAGTTCTTTCTCAAAATGCAATACATGATCAATAGATTAAAACCACACTGTTAGCATTGGTCCATGACCGTAGCAGACTAGAGAAGAAGTTGATCATGAAGAGCATGTGAAGTTATTGCACACGTCCTGCTCACGCTGGCAATTAGGGATTCATACATGTTACAGAGTGTTTCATCACAAAAATCAACACGACGCATCCATGCGTCTGTGTATTTTTATCCGCTCGGGTGGGCTTTACCCTTTCAAAAACGAAAGTCCTGGTATTACTTTTGAGATCGTGATTAGAAGAACATATTATTCTCACTCATAATACATTGTTCCCAGGCGACAGAAAAATCTTTCCTCGTAAATATATTTTACCAAAATCTAAACAAAAGCGTTATTGGGCATGCTTGTTGCTTTGCAGTTTGCACCTTGTGCCCTTGCACATACTCAGAGTTCTAAACATGACAAACAGTGCGCCGGCTTAAGCGTACCGCGTAAACGCACTTCCGTGCACACTGCGCCGGGCGTGCATATCAACTGTGGGTTGATAACGAATCAACAACGGTACGCTCCTGTATTCCCTCAAGGGAATATGGTGAGTTGTTGAATGCACTTTAGCCAATGTCCTGCTATCTATAGTCTACTTGTTGATGGACAGATTCCATCATCGTATCATCATCTCAAGCCTAATGCATGGCCAGCATTGCACCTGCTGCTCCATTCCATATGCACTAAGCGCATATCGGATTTTGCCCTCTCAAATTTCCTTAATAGACATGTCATTATAAACCGTTTCCTTCAAGTAGTATGAGGAAGGTCTCTAATAATGTTATAACAGGTGGATTTGCTGTATGTGTTCAAAAGATAATAGTCTTTCTTCACTTGTAAGTGATATGTTTGACAGGCTTGAAGTTCAAACCTTATCTGAAACAGTCTGGTAGGGTGCTCCTTCCTATATGCTTGTCATGATCAAGATGTTGTCATACATTGTTTTGATGTGCAATCTTGTGTTATGATTGTTTCCATGACATCTGATATTAACAAGTAGAAACACACAAGTAAAAGACACACAAAATGCATTTGAAAAAAGGGTACATAAGTTGTGTTTGTGAAAGTCAAACAAGCAAAAAAGACAATGTATTTCCATTTGTATGTGTGTTTGTGACACACTGTGTGCATTTCACAATGATTTACTTTTTTGTATACAACATTGACTTGTCTTTTTTATGTGTCTAGTCACAGATGAATGGTCTTTCATGGGGAGGGGGTAGAGCAGGTATAGATGTATTTTTAGAGGTTTTACAAAAAGTTACACAAGCAGAAACAGAAGGATGTAAAAGACACAAAATGCATTTGTACTTAAAAGACGGGTAAGGCACATTTGTGAAAGTATACCTTTGTTAGTATGTGTGTTTCTAGTTTCAAACAGTGAACTAGGTTATAAACAATGGTCACAGTATACCTACTAAAGTACTAAGTACCATTGCACCATTAATAAAAGGCCCATGTATCTTGGTGATTGATTTTGTTTTACATTTAACTTGCTATTAGAATGAAAGATGATTTTCCTACTATCTTAAAAATTTTAATATATTTGTATCAGTGTGAAACAAGCACTGTAAGTTTCAGAGGGCAGCAGTTAAGACTTTGATCTATCATATCTTTATATCATCTTACCATGTTTCCTCAATGAATTTGCAGTGTCACTGAAGCCATCTAAATATTGTCTTTAAATTACTCTGATTGATATAGTTTGCTGTTTGACCTTTTGTGCTGAAACACATAACATTAGTGACTAAAACGTTAAATTTTGCATGGGGACACCTTCACAGGTACCCCCCCCCATTGGGTACACTACTTAATGGTTGAGGTACTGCATGTGTACCATCTCATTTTGTGGCCAGCGATGTAGTACCCATGTGGGGAGGTACTCTGAGACTACTTCATAGGTTCTTCAGAAGTACTCCTATGAAGAAACTCTCTGTGTTTCTGATCATTTATAATGTAGATTTAAACTGAAAACCTGTGGCTATAGAATTCATGTCACACATGATCTGTTCAATGTACAACAAATGCAATTCAAAAATACATTGAATCACTACAAGAAATGATAAAAATCTCATTTGGACTATAAGATCTTTGACAAATGTGTGTAAGTGGCCATGAAAACATGTCTTATGTAGAGTAAAAAATCTTTCATATGTGCACAAAGTTTTTTTGACAATGATAAGGTTACCTTAATCTCTTGAAGCAGTGGATTGCATTAACTAGGGGAATATAACCCAATACAGGAAATTGTATTATGTGAAGCACTAACACAAATGTTGGCCATGTGCCTGCCTGAGTTCATGTGTCCACAAAAAGTCAGAAGTCATAGTGAGAAGAATTTGGAACCAGTTTAGGTATTTTTAACCATGGCCTAGATGAACCAATCAAGAAACAGTCATATGTAATGCTGTTGTTTTTATCTAATACAGAAATTAGTAGTTTTGAAAATTCAACATTGCAGTGAAAAACTATGCAAATTTAGAGGTATCCATTTATTAGCAACTTATGGAATTGCCACAAGTCCACATTGTAGACGCATAGAAACCTTGCATAATTTGCATTTGACTTTGCACAAGAGTCTACACAAAATGTTTCCATTGTTTGTGGGCAATATTGACCTGATGATTCCAAATCTTGATGATATCACAGTGTTATCATTGAGCATTTTGAGATAGGGAAGGGGGTAAATTAACAGGAATAAAGATGTAAATGGTTTTGGGTTAAAAGATGTAGAGATATGTTCACTTGGTCTTATGGATTAAAAGAATATAGTTTGTTACATCTAGAGAAATTACTTTTAACACTGTAGCCTTAAAATTGTTCAAGGTCATACTGGGGTGTAACAGTTTTAGATTGCACAGATTCTTCTTAAAATGGGTTCTTATTCTTCATGGTGTTGGATATTAATGTCAAATACATGTTATTATTTGTTTGACACTAGGGGTGTAATTAAGGGGGAATACTGAAAGGGTCCACATGTAGGAAATGAACTGAAATCAATAACCATTCCTTTACATTTTAAATTCTACATCAGCCTGTTCACCAGGACAGATTCAAAATAATAAAACACAAGCCCAAAATAGCAAGCCTTCATTTTGTATTATATTACATGATACAGCACTTAATTGATGCGTAGGATTGTTATAGTAAAGGAAACAGGTCTAATTACAAGTTAGTAGGAGGAGGTGAAAGAGAGTAGCCTTTATCTGACTGTGACACTCTTCAGTGTCCCTTTCAATTTATACTGTGTGCCAATATGTACATCACTTCATGACACAACTCCACTAATTACATCAAACCTCTTGACCAGGATAACTGCCAGTCTTTGCATTGACCAACAAATTAGTTTGTAATTTTTTAGGGAGATGATAAAAATGACTGCATATTGTTCTACATTTACAGGCATGACAGGCACCCTGTAAGGAAAATCATTGTTTGATTGCAAGAACACCAAAACTGCAATAGCTGCCATGTAATACATCTGTGTCCCTTCGCTCATATCATTCATGAAATTCACCTGAAATTTATCTTCCAATAATGTAGATGTTTTTCTGAGCATACAACACTGACCTTCATCTCATTCAGCATTTCTTGACCTGCCCTAGCGACTTCACAATACATGCTGAGATGTGAATGTTGCACCTGACTTTGGCATTCTTTGCAATTTTATGGTTTGACTATTTTTTGTAGGGCAGGAAACAATTTTCTGATCAAAATTTTGAACATTTTTGTTTGACTTTTGAAACATTTTTGTTTGACTTTCCCATAATGAAACCTATTAATTAGCGATTACCAGTGTAAATAACAGATATCTTACAGCAGTACTAGAGTGTGTAATATATTATTTGATAATAAGCTAAAAAGCTTTAGCACAGCTAAAAACATTTCATAAGCCTCCATAGAGTACTGTGTAAATTTAAGATTGGTTGATCAAAATGTAGAACATTTTCGCTACTTCCAAACCAAACATCCTCTGACTGTAAGATTTCACAGGGTAATCAGAAAAATAGTTGCTTTCTACAGATACCAAATGCTTGACCACCTCCAGTAAAATCTGGTGTTCTGAGGACAAGGCTATTAGTGATCGCACCATGGTCCTTAAAAGTTTTTAGGTTCAACTTTTATTTTCAGCCAATTTCATTCATGATTATTGTTGTCATGGGATTATTAGGTTCTTCATTGTCATCTTCCTCTGCTCAACACTACTAGGCAAGAATTACATGTTTTTTGTTGAGGAAATACTTTGCGTTGATCTTCTTGTTAAAGTAATACATGCAACAGCCATAGCACACACATTTTGCCTGTTGCATTATGTTGTACCTTCACCAGGTTTGTTGAATTTACACTCAAGTCTAGTGGCACATAATAGACTTTAAATTCACTTCGCAAGTCACTGAATTGTCATACCATTAATAGTTACATGAAGATTGAGGTATGGCTGTGCACCCAATGCTATAATGAAATTAAATACAGAGTTGTTACCGCAGACGCCACCATGTGCTTCAAATAGGTTAGGTGAAGTGTTATGCTAAGCTTGACTCCAAAGAGACTAATTGCAAGTAATTGTAATAATCTCATGGCCAGCTAAAGACTAGCCTATTTTATACTAATCAACGAATAGTGTTTTATAAAAACACTGAAAAAGTTTTAAAGTAAGACATCAGCTTTGACAGTGTTATCCAAGCTTGTATCTTGTCTCCATCAATTGCAGCATGCAATCCTGGATAATTACCTAAGACACTTGTCTCCTGAAGTGCTTAGTCCTGATCATGGCTGTTCACTGTGTGTTAGGTTGCTCTGTGTCTGGTTAGATGGAAGTGAAGAAGAGTGGCAGTAGATTAAAGCAGAGAAAATTCTTCTGATCCTGACCAGCATGGTAGTGTAGTACAATTTGTGTAGCCTGCACATGTTGCCAAGTTCAAAGAATCTTAGAATGGGGTTAATTTTAAGGCCCGGGGAGAAGTGTCACAATTTTTTTTGTGAAATTCAGATTACATCATAACAATGCTTCCTTTAATGTTAAAGGTGCTTGTTCCGATCGTCTTTGGTACCCCCCTGATTTAACCGGAAGTGGTATCAATATTGATATCAGATGAAAGGCCATATTTTTCTCATTGTCCTTCTGAAATTTCAGACTCCAAATCCATTTCTTCCCCAAGATACTGACAAAAAACTGCCGTTTTAATGGTTAACCATCAATATTAGCACAGTAGTGAATAGGGCGTTGCACTATGCATTATCGCGTCTAGCATCAAAACCGCAAGTTGGTTTCCTACGATACTTGATGGTCAGTGCGTACAAGTGTCAGGCTCTCATATCAAGTAGAGAACACGATAGAGAAAAATTGGAACAAGCACCTTTAAATGACATTTAACAATTTTAGCAATCTTTATAAACTATAGATTAAAGAGGACTGGTCTGAATTCATGATCAGCAGTTATAACCTATGACTTTGTGGAACTCAAATAATGTGGGGATCAAGTAATTGATCGATACACAGCCAAGTAAATGTAGTGTATATCTTGGCATGTAAACATTATACGATTATAACGTGATATGAACGTAAGGCCTGTGTAACTTAAGGAAAATGTGGTAGACATGTACACACATTGGTAAAAAAATGAAAAAGAAAGCTTAAAGACACTATCAGTGATTTGAAAAATATTTGAAATGTGCACGAATAGCTTCAAAGTGAAGGATAAGTCTGTA
>JAMKCH010070465.1:0-19315 GCA_023653785.1 Ophioderma brevispina | reverse complement strand
CAAATAGCGCTTGGTCATGATAAATGCCTTTTAATTTCGTTTTATGTTAGTATAATTCCGTTTTGCAATGAAACCACTCCATATGTGTTCAAATAATTGTTTTTAATATAGCGTATATTAGGGTTATTTTAATGGATAAAGGAATCCTTTAAACATTAAGTGTCCAAGATGGCCGCCGGTAGAGGCATGTTTTGTTCAAGTACTAAGATGGCTAATTAGATGGGGTAAGAATGCGAGTAATATTTTTGAAGCACCAAAAAGAGATTCAATGACATTTGTGTATTTCGACATGATCATACCTCATGATGGCGTCGGTTATACCCTCTCCGGGGTCATAATCAGAAATAAAAATACCCTTGCACATCTTTTTGGACATAATAAGAACCATAACGAAAACTATTGATAACATGTTTCGCAATTTTCTCTCGTACCTCTGGATAATTTGCGGATCCCTCAACACTAGTTGACGCTGGGAAGGAAGCTGATCTAGGCAGTGGAGAGAGAGAAGGAGCCTGTGGTACAAGTCAGAAACAAATTAGACTTGATGTTCTCGAACGAAGAACTTAGGTCAACCATATTTAAAATTTCCCTTCTATACTATAGACAACTTTCACTTCTTCATAAGCATATTTTTTTTTTATTTTTTACTGGTAAACACCTTGCACCGACTGACGTCACTGATAGTCCTTAAATACAGTCCAACCCATTTAGTATGATTTAAATTTTATCAGGTGATATGAGCTGGTCTCCTTCCTTTGAACTATTATATATTCAGTTAAACTACATTATAACTGGCCAAGTTCCCGTAACCGGCAATAGTAACGGCACTCTCTAGGACAGTCAATACCCCCACTTTTAATATTTTTCTACACTTGGAACTGATTTAGGGTCATTATTAGTAAGTGTTGTTTATTACGTCGAAAGAGATGGGAGGGGCATTGTGTTTTTCTTCTTATTTACGTACCTTAAGCGAATATAGTCACCGCCATCTTTAAAACAAGTCCTGTACGTAAAATTTAAATGCCATAAATTCTTTTTGGCGCTCCAAAAATATCACCCAGGTTCTTATTTCAACAATTTGTCATTTTAGTCCATTTAGCAAAATATGCCTCCTTGCGGGCGCCATCTTGGACGCCTCGATGGTTTATATGCCCCCTCAGGCATTCAAAAACTTTATTTCGTTTAATCGTGGATAAAATTTTCTATCTGTAATGAAATTGTAATGGCAGTTTTACATAAAACAATGGAGCCATTTTGAAATGGGCAGGACACGCGAACGGGCAGCTTTTTCGTGGCGGAAACATACCTAATCCCTAGTCAGGGGAACATCCCCTTTAAGGTGATATATTGGAAAATTAATCACTATTGGGTGCAACGAACGGAAAATATGATGATGGCAGCCTTATGGTACAGAACACTCACAACATATTTTAACTTTTTATTTGGTGAAAATCGGACCTTTTCGTTCATGTTATGGTTGATCGGAACGTACAGAATCCACACAGGGGGGAAAGACGATTCTTTGTTTTGTATTGTTTTTCAAAGGCAGCTACATTTCTTTGTTTTTCGTTGTTTTTTTCAAGCAAGTAATATTTAGAGAATTACAAAACATAAATTAATTTTGGGGGTAAAAAATTTTTTGTTTTTTGGATTTTGGTTTTTGTTTTTGTGTGTTGTTTAATTTTAAAAAATAGTATTATTATTAATAGAATTTATTAGGCGGACAAGATAGCTCAAATCAGTTAAGCGTTCGACTCCAGTGTATTGTGCTCCCCATGCTATAAGCGTACGTTCGGTCCTGTGAGATTCGGCGATCTTATTTGCCTGGACAAGAAATTAACCGCTTGATTGTCCCGATTTTTACCCATGCGATATTTTGGGAAGCTGGTCCCGACTGGGGGTGCGATGGTTGAGTGTCGGCTCGATGTATGGTTTGCTGATAAGGGAAAGCGATGATCCTGATCTGCTGCACTCCTAGAAATGATGCGAACTGGTTTTAATGGTATGGTTGGGCCACAGTGATCAGCGGCCATTTGTGAAAGCGCATTAGAGGCCAAATAGCATAGGCGCTATATAAATTCTGCTTATTCCTATTATTATGAATTAATAATTTAAATTAAAAAAAACAAATTTAAATAAGTGATTAATTAACATTAAACGCTTCTGACCTTTAATGGCCTATATCTTTTTTTGCCATTTTTCGAGGTTGACAAACTTGCCCCCCCCCACTTATCCCAAAAACGTTTTGACCTGATTGACTTCAAATTTGGCCCAACCCTAGTGGTACTACTAATGATCCTATGAGAGGATTTGTATAACCCTAGTTTTTGAGTTACACTTGATATTTGTATGCCACCAGCAGAAAAAATGGCGAGAGAAGTTTGAACGGATGCCATGGCAACACGGAATATAATTTGGTTAAAACGATATCCATAGGATCACAGATCCCGGCCATAGTAATAGTTTAAGAAACAAAATATGTTCAAATAATGCTTTCTATTTTGAGCTAAATGGGGGGGGGTGGGCAACGTTGTCGTTTTGAATTTCGGATTTCTTGGTGCGTCGTGACCTTTGAACCCTGCTAATTAGTATACCAGAGGTTGATATGATCCGAGACAAAAATATTTGGGACCTGCTCCGACGAAACCCGGATAAAGTTGAAAATTTTACATTTGGACATATATGTGCAGATTTGAATCGTTGAGGACAAAACAAGCTTTAAACTGATGTATAACATGTAAACATTGCACTTTCCCTGTGTCCATCAAAATCAATATATGCCTTGAAATCTTTGTTTCTATTGATTTTTACAAGTTTATTGATGTCGTTCTCCTAAAGTGCCCTGGCGACGTGCTCCATTGCATTTTCCATCAAAAACTTGGTTCCACTGCCGAAAAATAGCCATGCATATTTGCAATGTCAACGAGAGTAAATGATTAATGTCACCCTGAATAGCTGAGATAGGTATTCAGAATCACCCAAGTGACTACGAACAAATAGTAATTCTCACTAGTCAATTATATCGCGAATAATATACGATTATTTAGGAGTACTTTTCAACCACAAGTTCTGGGATTGACTCATATGGATCATGGGCCGCAACTTTATAACATAAAAAACAACACCAACATTCCAACCAATCGGAAAGTCTGATTTGAATTCTGGTTTCAGCTTCCAATAGCCAGACATCCGATTTCCCAGTATCATATTTGCGCTATCATTTTTGACCACCTGAGGTCTAAGAAGTCTATCGAACGTTATGAACACAGATGCGAATTTCGCAAACGAAATCTCCCCAAGCCTGTATCACAAATATTGACGTCACCATTGCAGTAATGAGCGGCGTCGTCATTTGTATTGTTGCGAAGAAGTTTGTTAGTGGAAAACCAATCCTAACGCGCTTACAGATAGTTCGCGCAAAACAGATCTATTACCAATTGTGATAAGCAATAAAATTAATTTGTTTTCTTCGAGTTTTAATGCGAGCTATTGTTGGTCATAGAAATCCTAGCTCGTTCCAGACCCAAGGCTACGGTATGTAATTGCGCCAGGGTAATCATACGAGCACGAATACGAACCCCACTACCCATTTGTACAAACGGCACTTATCTCTGCTCAGCATGACCATGTTGATTCACCATATGTGTACACCCGACGGGTGGATTGGGGGTGGGGTGGGTCCTTGTGACGCAATTTGGAGTTACTAGCTCTTGTATTGGCAGGAGAAGATTTCTAGATTGACATGACATGACTTGATCCAAAATGTGTACACCCATAGGGGCCTTGGGCCAGTTGTTCTGACCATTTTCGCTCAATCTGCAACGGTAAACTTTCTGAAGCACAAAACAAACATACCATGACGATATTCTTGGATGTCTAAGGACCATTTTATAAGCGAGGGTAGCCAGGCGAAATCGACGACAAAGTGCAGTTTCATGCTGTAATGTTTACGTTTTGCACGAATGTGGACATGAGAGACAAAGTAAATTGCGAGCCGAAGCCTTAAAGACATTCTAGCCATGCCCTAGGACTGTGTGGAATCCCTATAGTGCTATATTAGATCATGCAGGTGTGATTTTACTACATAAGAATACTCGCCATAGCAATCCCATACCGCGATTTTATTGCATAATACTTTGCGTGCATTTGGATTGCCTGAGAAATTCTGACAGGGATGTGAACACCTTTTTGCTATTAAGAGATGGTTCGTGCACGGCGGTTAGCGGTCCGGTAAGTATTTCCCCACGGTGTAGTCTGTGTCACGATCTGCGCGAAAGATATTTATTAATTGTAATGCGCGCGAGATTAACGTCAGTCCGTCATAGCGAATGTGTGTAAAGAGCGATGTTGCGGCTCCCGTCGCACGGTACCCATACAATAGGTTCTTTTGAGGCGAGCAGCTACACTGGTGAAAAGGAAGCCCTATTGTATGAGTATCGTACGAAGGGAGCCGCAACATCGCTCACTGAAACTTAAATCTCGAAATATCTCCCGGGGGGCGGGGGGGGCACTGACCATGAAAAAGTGGTACGGGTATGAGCCTTAAAGCAAGCATGGCACATTGAAAGAGCGCCCCCAGATTTTCAAAATTTGATATTTGCACAGTTACGTTGGTGACTGTCTAGGAAACTATAACCTGCGAACGAGAATGCTAAGAAATGCGTATGATCATAAAATAAGCGTAATTGTAATTAGGATTGGGATCCCAGATTGGACTTAAAGGTGCTTGTTCCGATTCGCTTTTTGGACCCCTGCTTTAACCGGAAGTAGTCTCAATTGATATCAGGTGAAAGGCCGTATTTTTCTCAAAACAAAGAATAAATTAAAAAATACAAATACATTTCTTTTCAAGATACATGATAAAAAATACCGTTATTGAGTTAACCAGCCAATTATTAGACAGTACTGATAGGGCGTTGCACTAGGCAATATCGCGTCTCGCGCATCAAAACCGCAAGTTCCGCACGGTATTGATGGTTTCAAGTGTGTACAAGTGTCATGCTCTCATATCAATTAGAACCCGATAGACAAAAATCGGGGGAACAAGCACATTTAACGGAAGCGCGGAAATCCTACGTTTTACATCAAGTGATAGGTTAAGGTAGTACTACTCATTGTGTTATCACTTTTTCAATAGGGGCCAGTTTTAAGTTTACACAGGGGTAAAAATTTTTTAAAATGCTCCAATCATGTTGAAATGTATTGCCATATGTCCGTCTAGTGATAAGATTCCAAAAAATAGTTGTACCATCTAGACCCATGGTTTGGGAGTGTAAGGGTTAAAATGGGCTCTCTAAAATGGTAAAACGGTCAATTTCTATTGTACAGGAGGTCAAAATCAGAAGTTAATTGCTCAAATGTTGGTTAAAAAATGGAAGAAATTGTTCATCTAGATTTAAATGTGTCAAAATAAGGAATGTTGTACCATGATGCATGCAGAGTTTACATGTTATGCGAACCAAAAGGTAAGGGCAACTATAAGCAATTGGTGTGACATGTTGACCCTAAGCTCCGTAAGTAACATGTAACAAATCACAAAACATACTTTTTAGGAGTTCTCGTACCTCAGGCAATAATTTGCAAAGTATTTAAAATATAATCAGATTACCTTTAATGGACCCTGTTACAAATGAGATAGACATTTTAACCCATTTTCGCAATTTTACAATAACTCCAAAACCAATGGTGTAGGTGGTACAAACTATACATTTTGGGAATCTTAGGATAGATGGACCATATGGCGTTCATTTCAACAGCTTGGGCTTAGGGCATTTAAATTGGCCCTGTGTCAAACTTAAATTGGCCCTATTGAAAAAGTGATACCACATTGTGAGAGTACTAACTACCTAGATTGATGTAGAGGGTCCATACTAACTACCAAAGGTGTTAACACTTTGTCTGTAGTGTGAGGTAAACGAACTCATTAAGGAAAGATGTCAAGATTTGTCAAGCTCAGTTTGACTTACATTCATAAAAGATATGTACATACATCACGACATTCCCGAAACAAAATAATACAATTTTGATGTTGTTTGTAAAAATAAACAAAAAAGTAGCAGTGTTTCATTTTTGCTTTGCATACGAAGAAAACTGGGCGGATTTTTCGCCCGGCTTCATTGATCAAAAGCGCCACCTCGTGACGCAAAATGATGACCAAAACATCGTGTTGACTCGAATGTTATTGCCATGCACTGTAATATTGATGAGATTAATGAAAGTAATAATAAAATAAGTAGCAAAAAAAGTGACAGAATGACATTTTTTGTTGCATTTCGTTGTGTTTAATATTATGAAGTGGCAACACTGCGATATGATGTCACAACACGTAAATTATGGAGGTAGATGCACTTTGCGCACTTTGCCGCGATGTGGATTTGTCGGAATCGTGTTCGAGTAAGCTCTTGGGCGGGAATTTAAAAGGGACAAAAATATCAACAAATGTGGACAATTTCAACTTATTTGATTTATATGTAAATCTACGGTGACTTAAGCTTTCCATCCATACTCAAATTTTCAAATATTCAGATCAGGAATATTCTTTAAAAAGGGCCCTTTGAATCTGCCTCTTCTCTATGATGCCGATTGATTCAGTCGTTGCTGTAGGATGGCATGTCCTACGCCCCCCCCCCGTGCCATACTAAATCGGTTATATATCCTGGTGGCCGCTAGTGAAAATCACTTCTATGGGTCTCGACGGTAGCTGGCAACAAGAAATCGAAAATTAGACGTTGTAATTTTTTAACAAGTATAAGCGCAAATCTCAAGTGAGGAAATTAAAAATACTAGTTACCGATGTAGGAGGGTGGGCAAGAAAGGGTCAAAACAGTCCATGCATCAATGGGGTGACATTGTTTCCCCATACTTTCTTAGAAAGCATGTCAGACACTTAAAACTATTCCTATTTTTGCTCCTTTAAGGCTCCACAATAATTTGCATTAGTTTTTACCAAATCGGAGCAACTTACAAATTTGAACCCTGTGCAATCTGGCTCGGGCGCTTAGAGCTGAAAAACCGCACGAAAATCCGATAGTTCCTCGTTTTAGCGCAATTGGATTTCGCCTATTTCTATGGAAAATGATTCAGACACTCTAACTATTCTTATTGATTCCTTAAGCTCAACCAATAATTTGCATTATTTTTATCCAAATAGGAGCAACTAAAAATTTGACCCCTGTGCAACTGAAATTGACCCTTCAGTGATTTTTTGGCTGTTTTAGTCCATAAATCGTAAATATACGTTTGTTAGATTAGTAACAACGCAAAAGGTCACTTCTGGCAAATCCGCACCTCCCACATAAATTCCTGTCTACGGGAATGTTAGAGCGGAATGTGAAAACCGCCTTAAAATCCGATATCCTTACGGTTTTTTAGCGCAAAATTGGATTTTCGCCCTTTTTGTGGAAAATGCCTTGTTTTTTTTTCAGGGACACTCTAACTATTCCTTATTTGACTCTATAAGCCCATCCAATATTTGCATTATTTTGATCCAAATCGGAGCAACTAAAATTTGACCCCTGTGCAACTGAATGACATTCAGTTGATTTTTTGCGGTTTTTAGTCCATAACTTTTAAATATACGTTGGATAGATATGTACAAAAACTATACCTTTTCTGAATCTTGTGGTTAGACAAATACATGGTATAATTTTCCAGCACGATTGGGTCAATTGAAAAATGGACCCCTGTACAACTTGTCCTGGCCCACTCCCTTAAATGACAGGAGGAGTTTTTTCGGATACGAATTCTCTCAAATTGCCACGAATGCGATTGTAGACCCTATACCACGAAGTTCGAAGGTTTGGACAAACAAGTATACAAAGAAAACAGCAAACCCTTGTTTTGAAACTTGCACGACTACAGTAATTGTCCCCATAGAACACAGTCTTTGACTCCTGGCTCGTGCACGAAATTTAACAACAAAGTCACTAAGAATAATCATATTGATTAATAAAGACGGCGACCGTGTTCGAGCTATTCACTTCAGTGTTGATCTAATACATTGGAAGCATTCAAAGTGCAAAAAACCCGCGTTCGAAACAAATTGGGGGCCGCTTCTTTATGGAATTCTCCTCATGTCTCTTAAGCACCCTGTGGCATGGGCACTAAGAATTGTTAGGTTGGTCCCTGTCAGTCTGTCTAAAATTAGAACCACTCAAACATTTTGTACTTAGAATGTACAAAATGTGTTGAGAGCCTCTCGGGGACTAAAGGTAATCCATGTCTCATTGCATGGTCATACGTGGGTCTGATAGGAGGGCACTCCTTCATTTAACTTTTAAGGTAGTTCTATATTATCCATCATTTATTGACAAGTAAAGGGCTATTCCATCATTACAAATGGTTAGTCCTAATTTATCAATCAAAGGGTCATTCCATCATTTACCCTTTAACCTAGTCTGACCCAAGGGGGGGGGGGGGGGTCCATGGTACCACCCCCCCCCCCCCCCCTAGGGGCACTTTTGCTCCCGGGCGCTTTAGAAAATGCCAAAAACTTTCGTTTAAAAAGCCTTCTAGGTAAATCGGTATCTCATCTTTTGCGGTCATTATAGCGAAAAATGTGATGTAGCACCGTCACCGGGGTTTCGGGTATGCGCGTCAAAGTCGAAGGGGGGGGGGGGGTGGTTGACACCCAAGGAATTTATGTTGCATTTGAAAATATATGCACAGTATGGCTCTAAAAGCGGTCCATGTTTGTAAAATCGCCAAGGGACAGCACTCTAGATGCCAGTGCGTAGCCGGGGGACAAAGGGCCGCTTTTTTATGTTGAAAGTCCGCTTCATTTTGAATGTCCGCTTTGTGATGTTAAAGTTTGTCGATTGCCTAAATCTGTTGTTGTAGGGTTACAAGCAGGCTAATACTTTGCAGTACATACGCAGACTGGTGTTATTATGATTGTTTTTTGTACGTGTGCGATGCTGTTATGGTCAGTACTCCCCCCCCCCCGGCGAGGGAAGCGAGCCGAAAAAATGATTTTTGGTACGCAAAAGGTCCAATTCTGGCAAATCCGCACCCCAACATAAATCCTGGCTTACGGGGACCTGCTTAGAGTGAAAACAGCCTTGACCTGAACAGTCCGATATTCTACGTTTAGCGCAAAAATGGATTTTGCCTATTTTCTGGAAAAATGCCAATTTTGCGACCTCGTCGGACTTCACGACGTCATTGTGACGCCATAGTATGTATGTTGGTAGTATTGGTACAAGGATAGAGGAGGACCATACCTATCCAATGGTATCAAAATCATAAGATCGGGAGCTTTATAACGAATTCGTAAGGGGTGGTAACCACCCCCCGGTAAACCGTGTTACAAAAAAGGCTTGGAAAAGCGGGGTTTTAAAGGACCATTTCTCATTTACGAATTGGTCATCCCTTCATTTATGTCCAATAAAGAGGATTCCCATCGTTTACAAAATTAACGGCCCACTACTGATAATAACCAATTAAAGGACTCTCCATCATTTTACAAATTATTAAAGAGATATTCCTTCATTTACCAATGAAAAGGATCCTCATTGATTAAAAGGCTATTCCTTCATTTACGATTTAAAGGGGCCATCATTTACCCATTTAAAGGTCATTCCTTTTATTTACATTGAAAGGGTGTCTACAAATTAAAGGACTATTATATTAAACGACTATCCTTCCATTACCAATTTAAACGGGGCAATCCTTCATTTACCGTTTAAAGGACCATTCTATCATGACCAATTAGTCATTCCTTCATTAATCGACCAATAAGGGGTGGTATGGGGTCTGACTTTGTTAAAAATTGTTCCATTTACGAAAATGAGGTAATGCAATGGCTTAATTGTGTAGATTGTAATTACAAAATGCTCTTTTATTCGATCGAACGGACAATGTCGGTTCCCGAGCTATGGTGATCAAAGTGAAGCATGTGTGCGCGAAATTTGCCCCCCAAAACGCAGGTTCCTATTATTTTATCATGTGAAAAATTAAATTGGGTTATATTTTAAGATATTTTCAAGATATTATTTTTTACGCCATTTAACGTCATTTATTTTGGCTAAGTCGAAGTAAAATAAAATACTAATATTTATTTTGTCCATACCCTAAAACTGACAAGTAATTAATTGTCTGGGAAGTAATTTTTTATGTATTGATGGTTTTCTCCCATGCGAGATTAAGAAAATTATGTTAAAAATTAATTTAAAGGAAAATGGTGCACATTTCGATGCATCATGTCATTAAATTATGATAATTCAGTATATAAAATGAAATTAATAAAAAATCATATTTCACATCAAAAGCGCCCTCAATTTTGTATAAAGTTCGAGGTCTATTAACTCGTTTCGTTTTAAAATGCGCAAAACCAAAAACGAAAACGAAGTAACTAGAGAACGCTAATGCTGCACATGAAATTGGCAAAATTCAGAACATATAGGGCGAGTGAAACATGAAGCCCGATTTTCAAAATTTGGTCGTTCCAATTCAAAATTACGCCATGAAATATGTGATTGGTCGATTGCCGGTTGCCACGGCAACGGTATCAAAAATCCGGCCTTCATGGTTCACTGGCGTATTACCCTGCACATGGCACCCAAGTTTGAACCCAGTAGCTTGTGTTTAGGTATTAGTTACATCCGTTCTGTGTTTTAGCCAATCAGAGGCATTACGGGGTTACCATGGAACAAAGCAAAGAATTGGACATGAATTAAAACTTTGGTGACTATGGGCTACAATTATTGTTGTGTAACATGGTAGTATACCACTATTTAGGAAAATAAGAAAAAGAAGAAATCACTTCCCAAGGTTCACTGCTTCAGACCCAATACCCCTCCCTTAAAGGTATTGCCATTCGTGATACAACTTGTAGAGGGCTCTTACTGTGGTTTAACCCATTAAAGGCGCCATACTTTATTTTCATCAGTGTTTGGAGCATTTTAAAAGTTACCATGTTAATGTACTCGAGGGGGGTCTTTGTTTTTATGTGAGGGGGTCTTTGTTTATAGGTGAGGGCGGTCTTTGTTTTATATGAGGGGGGTATTTTTTTATAGTTGAGGGGTTTGTGTTTGAGAGTTGAGGGGGGGGGGTACTGTGTGGGGTATGTTCTTATATGTTTGAGGGTGGGTCTTTGCTTAAGTGAGGGGGGGTCTTTGTTGTATAGTTGAGGGTGTCTTGGTTTTATAGTTGATGGGGGGTTTTTGTATAGTTGAGAGGTCTGTTGTTTATTAGTTAGGTGCGTCTTTGTATAGGTGAGGGGTCGTGGTTTTTAGTGGAGGGGGTTCTTTGTTTATAGTTGAGGGGGGGGGTCTTGGTTCTTTTATAGTTTTGAGGGGGGTAGTTTTTACGCTGAAGGGGTCTTTGTTTTAGAGTTGAGGGGGGGGCTTTGTTTATAGTTAGGTGGGTCTTGGGTCTTTGGTTTTGGGGTTTGGGTCTTTGTTTTATAGGCACCCGTTCAATATCTATAAATTCCATTATTATTCTTTTATCCGCCCTATTAGCTACCTTTTTAGAGCATATCACCGTTATTGTGTCTTGTCGTTTTGTAAGACATTGTTGTTATATACTGTACGGTTTAAGTTATGGGGTTAACATTTTCTGGTCTTATTGGCCTTCCGGTCACCTCCTTCATATCATTTTGTTGTTGCGGTTTGTGTTTTTATGATTATGGAAAATAAATTTTATCGAATTGGATTTGAATTAACTTACCCTTCCAAATTAAAATCTTGTATAAACCCGTTTTCTTCTTACAGGCGCTATATAGGGCCCCTAACCTTTGAACTCATGCAGAAATGTTCATGAACGGGTATCAAAATTCATCCACAGTGGCCTATGCAGAGGGCAAGAGTGACTTCGTGATCATTTAATATGAAAACCGAATAACATTGATCAATGAATTTTAGGAGTATGTTTTTCCAACGATATCATCCACAAAGCCAATGCACCTGGTCTGCTTGCCTCTAAAAATATTTGCAAGTTAATTTGGTGTTAATGCTTAATTTAATTGAATGCGTGCCAACTCTACATTGAAAAATAAACTTATATGCATATTATAAGATATGAAATGCCGGGGTCATTGATGTTTGCGTCTATAAGGTATAATACTTCAAACACGCTGGTGCTCACCTTTCACACCATGGGGGAATTTTTAATCCCTCTGGAGTCATAGGGGACTGCACCCCAATGGTTTATATACACCATTTCGGTGTTAAAATACACAACGTGTTAGGGTTATATTAAGACAATGTTGGGTTAGATGACACCGCTTTTGGTGGTTAATTTGAAAATCCAGTCAGTTGTTAATTATTTTTAACACGCGGGTGACAAAATGGACACTGACTGGTGGCATTAACACTCTCACGGAGTCAATACGGGACCACCCCCTCTGGTGTTAATTAACACCATACACTTTGCTGTTGGTTGTAACATTATTTGTAACGTGTGGAGTTTAGTAAAAATGCTTTGATTTTGTTATTTTGCTCTATGTAACTGATTGACGCTAATCAATCATAACAGAAGCAACAAATGCATAATGAAAATAATGCCGCAACACCAAGTGGTGTTAAATTCCTAAATTTCAACACCAACAAGCGGTGACACGAGTTGGTGAAATTTTATTACACCCCAGTTGTCTTATGGGATGATATATGATTGTGGGAAGAAGAAAAAGTGTGCAAATTAGCAGTCATTCCCCTTCCCTACAATGCATCATTTGAGAACAACATATAAATTATCTGAATTAACCATAATATAAACCTAAATTTGAATACGATCACCCTAAACGGACCGGGTGGTGAATTTTTTAAGACGTTCTGGTTATCGATGCTGATGCTGCTCATGCGATGACGTGTATGCATATTCAATAGTATGACCTCACGCAACTTCTCTCCGGGAACTAGTAGCAGGGTCCTAAATAAATGGGGATAGGACACTCGATCAAGAGAATTGGAGGGTAAGTGCACATGATTGCATAGGAAATCTGTAGCTTAAGTTCGCCAGTCGTGCGTGACGCTATTACGCTACGTTCACATTTTCCCCCGGTTGACGTCATGTGTGACGTGTATGCATTAATTGATTGATGTAGCTTATAACCGAAAAAAATGGTGCGCTATCACCGTAGATGGCAATTTGTCAAGAGGCTCGGAAATGTCTATGGGCATTTGTACACAGTGTCACCGCTGCTAGTAGTGATTCATAAAGCTCTTTGATCAAGATTTCAGAAGCCCGCCTGCCAGCGGCAGTTTCTGGACAAATTGTATGTGGTTCTACTTGAATTAAAAAATTATTGTCTGGTTGAAGAGACAGAGGTCACAAAAGTGTAGTGGTATAATGGGGCGTCTTTGGTGCAGAAAACCGCCGACGCCGCAAGGAATGTAAGTGAAAAAAGATTAGATTACATTGGTCCACGGTAGTATATAATGAATCAATTCACTGCCACTGGGTGCAAAATTTGCAAACTAGTCGCACCCAATGCAATGCCAGCATGTCAGTAGCCGATGTGGGAGGAGATATAGTCAGGGGGGGGTCGATTTAGAAATAACAATCTACATGCACATGTTAGCTGTTTCCCAAATAATGGCTGAAAAATACAGAAAAATAAAACCTAAGATGACATATTATAATAATTATGAAATGCAGGGGCATGATGTTTGCAGTCATACGGTAAATACTTACTAAAAACTAAGGTGCTAACTTTAACACCCCCCCCACCCCCAATGGGTGTTAATTTTTAACTCCCTCCTGGAGTCAATATAACAAGGGACCACCCCCACTGGTGTTAGATTTACACCATTTCGGTGTTAAATTACCACCATGTTAGTGTTATGTTATAGACAAAGTTGGTGTTAGATGCCACCGCGTGGTGTTAATTTGACATCACAGTCATTGTTAATTATTTTTTTAACACTGACGGGTCCATTGACACTACTGGTGTAATTTAACACTTTACTGGAGTTAAATGGGGACCCACCCTATGGTGTTAATTAACACCACCTTTGGTGTTAAACATGTAATTTGTAACGTGTGATGTTTAGTACAAATGCTTGATTTTGTTATTTTTGCTTATTGTAACTGGATTGCCTTAACAAATCATAAACAGAACAACAAAGGATAATTAAAAATATGCAGCAACACCAAGTGGTGTTAAATCAAATTTCAACACAACAGCGGGACACAGAGTTGGTGAAATTTTATTTAACACCCAGTTTGTTATTATGGGATTGATATATTGCATTGTGGGAAGAAAAAAGGGGCAAAATTAGCATCATTCCCCTTCCCACAATGCATCATTGGAGAACAACAAAAATTATCTGAATTAACCATAAATATAAACCTAAATTGAATTACTGAGTCACCCTAAAAGGACCGGGTTTGAATTTTTAAAGAAGGCTGTTATCGAGCTGCTGCTGATCATGCCGATGACGTGTATGCATATTCAACTAGTATGACCTCACGCACTTATCTCCCGGGACAGTAGCAGGGATCATAAATAAATCCGGGATTAGGACACCGATCAAGAGAATGGATGGGTAGGGCCACAGATCTCAGAAATCTGTAGCTTATAGTTCGTCAGTCGTGCGTGACGCTATGGCGCTAAGAATCCCCGGTTGAAGTCATGATGTGACGTTTTATGCAATTAATTATGAGCTTATCGAAAATGGTGGCGCTATCACCGTCGATGGAATTGTCAAAGAGCTATTGAAATTGTCTATGGGCATTTGTACACAGTGTCACCCGCCTGCTAGAGTGATCAAATTCTCTTGTTGTCAAGATCGAAAGCCCGTGCGGCATTCTTAACAAGTATTTTGGTATACTTGAATTAAAAATTATTGTCTGGTGAAGGACAAGAGGTCAAAACGTGGTATTGTTAAATGGCGTATTTGGTGCAGAAACCCGCCGCAGGAATTGTAAGTGAAAAAATGATTAAGATTACACTGGTCCACGGATAATGAATAATTGATCACTGCCATGGTGCAAAAATTTGCCAACATAGTCGCACCCATATGGCAAGTGCAAGGCATGTCAGTAGCCGATGTGGGAGGAGATATAGTACAGGGGTCGATTTAGAAAATAAAATCTACATGAACATGTTAGTTTTTCCCAAATACGGGCGAAATACAGAAAAAAATGCACAGAGGAAATTTCACCTGCCCACAGAGTCAATATGGTCACATTTCATAAGTTGGTCTGTCAAATTAATATGGTGGAGATATTACAATTGTACCACAATTTTTATAGTTACAAAAGTAAAAATATTTCAGGAAGTTACATGAATGTATGACAACAAAATTGGTGCATGTTGTAGCTAATTTGTTCTTTCTTTAATGCAACAAGTCCCATTCATTTGAGTGGATAATAGCAAGGTACGTTAAAATTGCCAAGTATGTCAGGGTGGAGCCGGGGAGGAGATCTGGTGGAGGAGCAGCCCAGAGACTTACACATAAAAAAATGAAAATACACCACATTTCTGACCGTGTACCTGAAAAAGTATTTACAGTAGGGAAAGAATTCTTTTCATAAGCATTGGTGAATGACCTAAAGATGCAAATTCTGCAAAGAAAACACCATGCATTTAAAAGGGTGAGTCAATATCGAGGGTGAAAAAAATACCTTTTAGTGAAATAATTTCTAAATCTAGTGGTGTCACATAGGTAAAACATGTGTCTAAATCTTGTGTTATACAACACTTGCAACTGGTTATTTTGCACGGGTCTGTTTTAATACAAAAGAAAATATTGATATGATGGATAATATATAGAGGGTGGTCAAATTGTATAGGTGGATGTATCATGACATTTTTTGTGTATTAAATTCATTTTCAGCTTGCGTATCAGTCACAATACATGCTTCTTTTGTACCTTGAGACAATTTTTAGAAGTGTGATATGTGTTTAATGCATGTAGGACAAATTATGCTTAACATAGTGATATTCAGAATTTTTTTCGTGTATATGTGCAGGACCCTATTTTAATGTGAGAAATACAAGAGGATGACTTCCTTTTATCACACATATGTTTTTATGATTTATCAAGGAATGCTCATTTTAGAAGAGAGAAGAGGCTTACACTATATACTTAACTGGCTACACTGTTTTACTAATAATTGATTTGTTCAACTTCCCTTAGCATTAAGGACACTTAGCACCAGAAAGTTGCTTCTTACAGGGTAATGTTATTTCTGATCACCTGTATAATCAAAAGTTACACAAGAGGCAGGGGGTATGATATGTTTTGAAAGCAACCTGCTTCCATTACCAATGACCAGGACCAGGAAAAAGATTTTTACTCTGAAAAGAGTATGAAAATCTTTTATACATGGATTTTACACTTAAAATCAGGCATAATTTCGCACCAACTGATACATTAAAAAATAGGGGTTTGTTTTTTTTGTGCAACTCTTCTTCCTTGCTTTTGCAGGCCTAGATACCTTTCTGAATCAATATTTATTCTTTGCTCTAGATATCATTCAAAAAAGGAAAAAAATATTTTTATGTTTTTTTGCAAAATGTAATTTTTTGTTGTTTCACCCTGTTATATTCTGACCCCACCCTGTATACCAAGGTTGTACTTAGTTGGTTTTGGCAACTTGTAATATAAGCTTCCAAAAAAGTATGACTTTAAGATCTAGATGTATTGATTAAATGTAATACTCTGTTGATGAAAAAAGGCACAATATTTGGTATTTTCTACCTGGAATAGTTGCGGCCAATTATGAAATTGCGGAACAATATTACCACTGTGCTTGTGTGAACCTCAGTGGATCCTAAGCTAAAGGCTACACAGAATCGAATTGTGTCAGTGGATATAACCCACTGACACAGAGGAAGGTCTATTGGATTCGTTTTCAGCGTTCTCTATACAAAAATTACATACCTGAGTTTACACGCTTGTTTGCACAATTCCATTCAGCCAAATGAACGCAACACTCCCAAAAATCAGTGTAGACATGAGTGCTAAGATCAAAAACGAACTGCAAATATAAAAAGGAACAAGCAAGTTCAGATTTTAAAAATTGAACAAAATTTCATGGTTTCAATCAACGGAGCAGTCACTGTGTGTTTATTTAATTGCTGGTGAGATATAACTGGACCTTCTTGATATGCGAGGTCAGATGCTGTTTACTGGCAAAGAAGAGGAATCGTTGAGCCACGGGTACAATGTATCAAATTGTGCAATATAAAAGTGTTAGGATCACTAAAACGATTGAAATGTGCAAATGGAGAATCAACGTTCGTTTTCGTTTTGCTTGTTTTCATCGAAAGGAGAGTAAATAACAAATAAGGTTTTTGAGCTCGATGAAAACTTAATGACACAATGAACACGTATGTAGACTGTTTCCTATGTCGCATTCGCGTGAGTCTGTGGATAGACAGGCGAACGCTCGGTGGGAAGTAGTGTGAAACTGGGAATGGGTAAATCGAACCTGATATAGTCCTTAAGGCTCACAGTCGGGGAAATAAAATGGGGGAACAATAGGGCACAAATCGATTCAGTAGACTCCTTACGCAACATTAAGTTTCACGCTTTATTCCAGTGTCGTCTATGGAGCCCGGACTGCGGACACCATATCTCTTCACATCAGCCTACACAGGAAAGATTTTGTATTGTGCCACCATCGTATGAATTCAGCAGCCGTTACAGAATAAAGTGGGCAAATAACGGATTGATTCAGTATTCTGCCACCACATCCTTCAACATGCAGGGGGGTTTTATTCCGTTGAGCTGCTGAATTCATACATGCATAGGGTGGTGGCACATACTAAATTCTTTCCGGGAATTGTTACGTGCATTTTTTATGGCAATCTCTGCCTCAGTGATATTACAAAAGCGACTCTTAAAACCTTCATTTAAAAGATCTTAGTATTGTAATATTATCATATTTAGGAAAAATATACTTAAACATCAAAATCCGCCGAGGTTAGTGATAACCTCACTGCAAAACAGTGTAATTCCAATAACGATCATTAAGAGTTAAATATTCGTGACCAGGCATAGTCTTTAGTCAAGTCTCGTGTAACGTGTTCGAGATGCGTAAGCGCCCTCGAAGATACGTCTTTGAAAAAGACTAGCACCCGGAAGTTGGTGCCGTTTGAATTCGCTGTGATGTTCGGTGATGTCCTTACCTCCCCTGCTCTAGTACGCCCCCGCCGAGAGGGCGCTATTGAGACCCCCTAGCTTTAAAAATAAAGTTCAACATAACAACTACCATGACTGAGCTAGCCCGAGGTTGCTCTGTCTTTTCCGCTTCGATAGCTCTACTATCTCCTCTCCACTAAGCCAGAGCGGCAGTTCATCAAAAACCGGGATCCACTGTCCCCATATGTGCCACAAGTCAAGAATGTTTGTATACTTACAGACCCTATGACACAAAATCATTGATATATGAAAACTTGATGTCTTAGCATCCGTACTAGCTCGTTTTTGTGTCGTCTGCAAGAATGCAGAAGGCACATAGGGATTACTCTGAGCGTATGTCTGTGTGTGGGTATCTGTGGGTGTGTGTATCTGTGGGTGTCGGTGGTCAAAATGTTAACCCTTAATTTATTGCAGCCGTATGAGTTCCGTAAGGGTTATGGTGATGCAACTTGGGGGAAAGGAGGGGGTGGGGTAGGGGACTGTTGGTGACTCATGTGACTTGGCGGTCGAAATGTGAACCCTTAAATATTGCTGCCGTTGAGTAACAGAATGGGCTACGATGATGTAAGCTGGTGGAAAGGAGGGGGGGGGTGGGTTGACATGTGGTGACCTCATGTGACCTGGGACCCGTGTGACCTGTAGCCCCATTCAAAAAACGCGACGGCAGACGACAATCGAGGTCCCCCCACAAGCCCCGATGTATTTTTTAAATACACCTCATGCTTACTATGGATCCGTGAAATGTGACCCCTAAAAAGCAATTGTAAAAAATGAGCGAAAATTTGAAACTAAAGAATAGCGAAACAAGTCGTCTCTCACTTCCGGGTGTATGTTCGAATTTATTGGTAATCAGCGAAAATAAGCGTGTCGTGGTCCCATTCTAAAAAAAAAAAAATAAACCGGGCAAACAATCCAGGGGCGATGCTATGTTTAATTGGGATTTTTAACGGTAAGAAATCACCATTTCAAAATCATCAACATTGTAACAATGATGGAAAATCATCAAGGAAACAACGTGCGTTTTATAATATAAATATAATTTAGGACTAAATCAAAGGTAAAGATTTTAGTGCTGTTTTTGTACTGATTATGGATTTGCTTATTCCGCAGCGGATCCGCTGCGCACCCCCGACACAGAGCGAATCTGTGGTTGAGTACTCCTAACACAGCGATAGGTAATTTGATTGCGCTGGACGTGTTACACCACAAAACTAAATACC
>JAMKCH010070464.1:0-69033 GCA_023653785.1 Ophioderma brevispina | reverse complement strand
CAGATCAACATAGGGACTCCACTATTGGTGACAAGTCACAGGGCCACCAAACATCATGTAATTTCTGCCCGATCTGACCTCTACAGCTCTCTACAGCCTACACAAAACGTTAGACCAAACGTAGTGCATGGAGTAATATTTGTGAGCTGTATTAACGAGGCAGCATAGAATTTGCCTTTTCAACATGAACTGCACGGCAGTTCTATGAAAAACCCCGGGTTTTGAATAGTGCCCATATACCTTAGTTTTGCATATGCAAAACTAGGGGTTTTTCATAAACCCCTGATTTGCATATGCAAAACTAGGGGTTTTTGCAAAAACTAGGGGTTTGAGCTGTTTTGCAAAACCCCTAGTTTTGCAAATTACCCCTAGTTTTGCACGAGCAGCACCGGGAAGTTTCCCTCAACGGTTCGCCTGATTAGCCAAGTATGTACTTTTGCAATAAAAAAACCACTTATCGGCAGGCAGTCTTGCATTCGTAAATGTTTCCTTTTATAAAAAATGGGAATATGGTCCGATAATAATGATTAAATTTATAAAGCATTATTTATGATCTTAGTGAATTATAGCACTACATTTTAAATGTTTAACTCGTAAAATAAGTTGTAAGTTTTTTGTATTATTAAGCTTATAAGCGTTTGAAGTAACTTAATATAATTCCTATGCTGTTTCGAAAGAACTGTTTTAAAGCATTATAATTTTTATAATAATGTATAATCTTAATGTCAAAATTAGTAAAATTCCCGCTAGGCATTACAGATTTATATTAAATTAGAGTGATTAAACGGCCTATATAATAGCCTAGTATAGGCCTACTAGACAAATTAACATTAGATTACAAAATACATTTGTATTAACACATAACAAAAACAGCTAACTGAAAAACATGGTTAAGAAAATCATAGCTCTCACTAAATTAACATGTTTCTCGTATGTAAACATCACAAAATCCAATGTTCCAATTAAGGGGTGTTGCCATGGTAATATGCTGTTTTGGCATAAACATGGCTTAGGGTCCCAGATCAATTGCAATAAACTGGGCAGCTCAAATTGCATACCTTTGGCACTGATGTTGATTTATATTTGTCATTACAATGCAATAGTTTTTTCCTCAAAAATCCATTTTTAAGAGGGCGTGCTACTTTTTTTTGTGACAACGGCCAAAATTCGACATAATCATGACCTTAAATGGCCCAGCATTGTGATTGCAATCAAATGACAATCAAAATACATATATCTAGACATGAATGGTGTTTTTATGTTGTTGCTTGCAAAGATATGACATTTTCCGAAATTCAAGTTTTTCATTTTCTGCGTTGCCATGGCACGGCCGTAATGCTCACACCCACCACTAATGACAGGAAACAAGCATATTATGATAGCTGAGGGTCCTGGCAAAACTGATAAAAAACATAATGAATGAAAATCTCGAAGGGGGGGGATCCGGTGGCCAATAGCCGATTATCAGAGTTGCCGAATTTCGAAGGGTTTAAATGTTTCACAATGTTCATAAAGTATTGCTTTCTGGACCATGGTATCAATCGTCGCCCGCATCAGATATTGTCGTATTTCACATTTGAGTTTTTTGCGAAATTCGCCCAAAAAACTTTGTTCATCGAGTAATACCGAAATCTCCAAAGTTTCAAAAGGTAATGTTGCCTAAATAAGTAGTTGATAATTATAGATTTTTGTTTTTTCTCCTTCAAAAATCATCAGATCAGCATTTCACATCTATGTATTTTAAAATTGCCATTATTTTACAGTGTTTTTATATAGCGTTCTATTTTGCCGATCTCAAAATAAAAGGTTTCAAATCCGATCATTTTGGACGTATTTCTATCGTAAGTAGTAAACAAGATTTTCAAATAGTGATGTATTACATGCATTGAAAAATAAGGCGTAATAAGCGTCGTATTTATTTGTATGTGTTCACATACAGACATAACTTTGAAGCCCAGATTAAGATAATATAATTGTAGTTTTAGAATATAATTAAAAAAAAAAAAAAAAAAAAAAAATGTTTTCTCCAAAAAGTAAAGTATATATTTCATTTTATGCTCCTTTTAATCGTACAGACATGAAATGTTTCCAGGGGTAGATTTTGAATTGCAATTTTCTAGGAAAACGTGTTTTGTAAAATAGGGAAAGTATCGGAGTACAGGGCGACGAAATACTTGTATAATTTAACAAGTATCAAGCCTGGTCTTAGGTCGACAATTTTGAAAATATTCCCCACGGAGGCAAAGAACTCTGGACTGTAGGTTAAATATCATACGTAATCTGTTAAGATCAGATCACCAAACCGTTGAACGTTTGTCTTTAATGGCCAAGTGAACATGAATAATAAATGAGGTGCTAGGATCAAGAAATACACCTTTAACGATATAGTGGTCGAGTCTAACCTTATCGGTCAAACTTAACGTTGTGCACGTTGAGGTTTTGGAACGTTGATCTGTTACAACGTCGTTATGTACATTTTGTCACCTCGATGTATAAAATATGACACCGATCTGTTTTGCAATGCTGGGTGACTGGCTATATTATACATTTTCTATTTATTTTGAATTTTCTTTCGAAACTTTTAACTTCTGACTGTGATAACATTGTGTTGCCATATTTGAAAATAGTCCAAGAAATTGACCCTATTAACAAGTATATCCCCTACAGATTTAGTTGAAGGATATTTTATCCTAATACTTTCAGTTCATGCTATATTTTGGTGGAGTTTGGTCAGAAAATATCATGCAGTAAAGTAAATAAAAATGGTTTGTCTGTAATACAAGACAATGCCAATCGATGCCAGAGGACAAGTGGATCTTTATTGTCTAAAGAACGATACACACCCGCCCATATTTGATCATTCCCACGACTAATATAATTATGTTGAATTAAAATTACTGAAGGGGATTGAGACTCGTAATGTTTTGAGGATTGAGCTTTGGTAACTATGTTTCTTGTTTTCTTATTACCCGCGTCTGTTCATGTTGAAACTTCCACGTTGGAAAATCAATCCGTCAATATGCACTCAAAACAGCGAACATAATTTTTCGTTCAATTTCCTGAATTTTAGTTAAACTTTTAGTGCGAGGGCTTAGAGGCATAACTGACTATGTCCAAAAATGTCATTTTTGAGAAAAACGCGTACAAAGTTTCAATCACAGCTACAAAAATCAGAAAGTTTAATTCACAATTTTATCCTTTGCAAATATATGCCCAGTCCTATCTTAAACTACATCCTTTAGTATCAGAATTAATAAACCACTGTGTGGATTACAAAATGGCGGAAATCGGACATGATCAGTTCTGGCTCAAAATATGTTTAAAAAACTGGACATACGCATCAATTATTTTGTCTTACAACACAACTACTGCTGTCAACTACATTTAAAACAACTTTTTACCCAAATGTGGGATTGGTTTTGTTTGTCTCACTTCTTTTTCACGTAAAAACAAAAAAAGAAATCCCTCATAAAGCTCGCCATAAAGCCCATTTGCCACATAATGGTTGACTTGGATAGTCAGCATCAGTCATTTTTCTTGAATTGGAAAAATGGCGGCAATAAGCCTCTCTGCACCGTCTGATGACATGCACTGTATAGCAAGATTGTGTAGCATTCCCATGCTGGACATAGTCAAATTTGGCGGAAAAATACATAGTCCTTACATACAACTGGACATGGCCTCTTTTGGCCCAAAACTAAAAAACGCCTTAACGGACATAAGCAAAAGTTGGCGAGCTGGGGCGCCATCAATTGTTTGATATTGGGCATAGTCACTTTTTCACAGAAAGAAAAGAAAGTTCCTATCCATGTTCACTTGAACATAAATCTCATTCTAAGCCAAATTGGGCATAGTCAGTTCTGCTCTAAGCCCCCGAGTGCGAAAGTGATGTAGATAGGGGATAATTTTTAAACTACGGTAAAAGCATCAAATTTGTAATTATATAGCAAAAGAAATTAATAATGTTCTGTACAAACAAATTAACATATCTATATTACTTTGAAAAAATATCACTTTTTTCATAATTTTAATTAATTCTTACTTATCCACCTCACTGCTTCAATTATAAACGATTAAAAAAAAAAAAAAAAAAAAGCGGAAAAATACATAGTCCTTACATACAACTGGACATGGCCTCTTTTGGCCCAAAACTAAAAAACGCCTTAACGGACATAAGCAAAAGTTGGCGAGCTGGGGCGCCATCAATTGTTTGATATTGGGCATAGTCACTTTTTCACAGAAAGAAAAGAAATTCCTATCCATGTTCACTTGAACATAAATCTCATTCTAAGCCAAATTGGGCATAGTCAGTTCTGCTCTAAGCCCCCGAGTGCGAAACGGTACTTAAAAGAGTTTAAACATATATGTTTAGCAACAGTTTAGTTAAACGAACATTTATCTCTGAAACAGTGATGTAGATAGGGGATAATTTTTAAACTACGGTAAAAGCATCAAATTTGTCATATATAGCAAAAGAAATGAATAATCGTCGCTGGGCGGGAAAAACCTCATATGTAACTCCAGAGGTCAAATGCAAAACCTCATATGTAAAAAGTGGGCCCCAGTGCTAAAACCTCATATGTGCATTTTGGTCACATCGGGTTCTAGCTTGAATTTCATGCCAAATATGATAGTAAATCATATGACACTTTATTTCAGAATATGGAGTAAATAATTACCTAAATATATTTAGAAAGGAAAACCTTTCTTGTGTATGGCATTACATCAAATTATTCAGTTTTTGGTGTCTCTCGAAAATGTTACATATGAGGTTTTGTCATGTAACCGTTTTTACTACATGTGAGGTTTTGCTTTTAAAGGTCAAATGCACATATGAGGTTTTTCCCGCCCAGCGACGTAATGTTCTGTACAAACAAATTAACATATCTATATTACTTTGAAAAAATATCACTTTTTTCATAATTTTAATTAATTCTTACTTATCCACCTCACTGCTTCAATTATAAACGATTGTTTAGTTAAACGCGGATTATTCAACACATTTTTGGAATACGGGCCTTAGACTATAAGCTCGTGCTATGAAATCGTAGTATTTGATAAGATGATAATTCAATAATGTGTGGAGACTATGAAGATTAGATTCAATACGTATATGTCGTCTTTTTCACGATATTGACTTGTATGTTCGGCAATCCCACATGATAAGTCCGTCATGCAAAAGGCTGTTATCCACTTTACACGGTTTACATTGTATATTAATGAAATCTCTAAGGATTTCTATTATTAGAAAAAAAGCAATATACCGTTTGTCATTTTAAACAAAAATACTTCCAAATCAATACTATCAAGTAGGCTTCATCACGAATGAAAACAGTTATAGACAATTATACAAGTAATTTTCTACGTTATGAACAACATCCGCTGATTTTAATTTCGATTTCATAAATTTAAGCTTTTACAGTTTCCGCAATTTTCCTTCATAAAAACAAATATCCATTCAATGGAAATATTAGTGGATTACGCACATATTTCAGGAGCTTAATTCAAAATAAACAGAAAACATGAGGCGTACGATGAATAATTCCAGCCATACATTATTCTAGAGTTGGGTCACTGTCTTTGAGTGTGCATGACTAGCATAGAATATCAATGTTGTTTTCTATGAATGCCATTTATTTTCTTAAGTATAGAGCAAACCCATCAGATATATTTTCGGCACCTCATGCTTTTGATTATAACCTCAAGTTATGCCAAGAAAACACAAAATCCAGATCTTTAGGGTCACACACGATCAGTGCTGCAGCACCAATCAGTTAAAAAGAGGTAGCGGGCCGAATAACACTTGTCATCATAGCTAAAATTGACCGTAGGGATGTGGAGTTAATGAAAACAGGTGATGACAAAATTAAAAGTTGTGGCAACTTGCATACGACGTCATTTTCCAAAATGGCAGCCATCGTAAAGGCAAAAGCACACAGGAAGACAATGTTGGTGTTTTTCTAAGTCAACACGGTGAAGGAGTTCATTAAAATAACTTCCATATTTGGCGCCATTTTCCAAGATGGCTGACATTTTATTGACACAAACCTTAAATCTCTTAATATATAGCCTAGAGCCTAGAAAGATGATTGTGAAGTCAAATTAAAGCTTTTCTTGGTGAAGGAGTTCATTAAAACTATTTACAAAACTGTTAGATGAATACAAAAGTAATAGAAGTTTTTATACGCTCCTATTTTCCAAGATGGTCGACATGCAAAAGGCAAAATGATCTATAGCTCATACTACAGGACATAGAATGACGGGTGTGATATCAAATTGTATGTTTACAGTTTTCTGGGCCAAGGAATTAAAAAATAAAATATTCTTCACAACTGTCAGCTGAGTCGTGAGTTATGTTATTCATGGACCACCAATGTGACACCCAAAATGTGACACCTTGAATACTGTATTTACCAAAAAAAAAAATACATGGGAATTTTGATATAATAGGCCTGTATTACTTTTATAGAAACTATTATTTGTTTGTTTCAGATATACCAAGAATAAAGATGGCCGCAAATTTTAAACACTTAAGTGGTCATGGTCACGTGTACAGCAGTTGGTAGTCATTGTTTTGGGTTGTTCGTTCATCAGGACCATAAAGCGCAGTAAGGAAGTTCGAAGGAGGAGTTATTAGAAATTTTGTGTTGATTAGTTTTAAAGAAAATATAAATGGTAATTAACTTAAAAGAGATGGACCTGTAACTTCAAGGTAACTATACTAAGAGGGTTGTCGAGTGCCAAATTGTGTAAACACGTATTTCAATACGGAATAAATCGCAATCTCATCATAGTGCGCAGTTCACACTCCATAGAAAAACGTTTTACACAATTTGGCACTCGCCAGTGGTGTAAGCTCTACGGACCTTCCACATTCACATCTAACTTCCACTGAGGTAACCTGCCATTCCCTTTTAAAGCAAGTTTTGTATTACCTAAAATTATTAGTTTCAAAGTGGTTACTCTTTTCTGTCCCAGGAGCTTGAATCGATGACGTTATCTGTGACACGCAAGAGGGGCAATGTGTAATAGTCGTGCTCATCACGTAGAGAGCATTTCATTTAGACTAACACATAGAGTGATTGGAATGAAATTGGTTAGTGTGAAGAATTTCATCACGAGAGTAACTCATTACATTTTCGGAAACTACATACAATGTTATTTCACTGAAATATGACTTACGTACATATACTTTCATTCGCCCTTCACCTGTGTAATTTAAATGCCAAGAAAAGTAATTGGTATTTTTGTTTGGTCCCTTTTGTATTACACACATTATTTAAATAAAAATACAGAAACCCCGTAAATGGCCTGTTAGCAATCCTTAAGCTAAACCTCCATTAAGCCCACGGGAACACTGATATCTTTGGAGGCGCCATGGGCGCCTAGCGTTCTTACGCTCCATGTTTGAGAGTCTTTTGAGGTCCACACTCTCCTATGAACCCCATCTGTATTAGCTCTATTAGCAAAATAGACTTCCTGTTTCGTTTCCTCTCATCCATAAAATACTTTGACTTATACACTGCAAAAATGTGTTTAAGAATTAAAGTTTGTGGCCCAAAAGACTTTTAAATCCTAACGACCAGTTGTTTTTTTTATTTCTACACACTGCATGTTGAATTCCATGTAAACAATTAAACGTGATTACAAATTCACTATAAAAAGTGTTAAATTTCTGCAGCGAAGAACATTTTTGTTTTTAAAGTTTTAAAATGGATCAGTTTTAGATTTACCAAATCAAATTAAAATTTAATCGGCACAATACACTAAGAAAATATACAAATCTTGATTTTACAATCATACCAGCTGTTCAAACTCAAATTGTAAAGCTTAATTATTTTGTTACGGAAAGTACTCTCCATGTTTATGTCTCCTACAACTGCCTGCTCTGATATTCTTTCTAACACTGTTAGGACCCAATTCTGAAAGTCCGAAAACGTCGTTGTAATCGCTTATACAGGGCGAGTAAAAAAATGGCCTTGATTTCATCCGCCATTTTGGATTTTTAAGTAATATTATGTGTAATATACGGGCTTTCATCTGAAAGTTTAGTTCATTATCTTTAATTTACTGCAAAGATCATTCACATTGGTCAGGTATAAACCGAGCTACAGCCGTTTGAATCAAGTATAGTCGGTTTTGTGCTCGGTCCACGGATTCACTTGAAAATGAACGGCGCTCAGCAAAGGAAATCAGTGTCAAACGGAAAATCGGGCTATTTATTGACCGCAGAATAAATGTGATGCTATTTGACCCACTAAATTCAGTCACAACTTACCGTGGATGCCCTCTCAACGTTTCTTTGTCCTCATCACTCATAACAATAAAGTGACTTGATACATGCATCAGTTTCTGGAACAGACATCGGTGACAACCTTTTGGTTACACACCACTAACTCACATACATAGTAGTCTATTGGGAAAATGGCAACTTTGGGCATGTTTCTTTCACATTTAAACTCTCACAGAGGAAATACAACAATATCACACCAAAGTACAGGCTAAAATCACCAAATAACCAAATTTTGAACATATGATGACCAGAATTTTTTTTAGTTACGAATCACCAAACTCGCCCGATGTCAGACCGGCAACCCAAGATTCTCTATAGTCGCCAAAGCTAGTAATTTGCAAATCGATGTGAAATTGATAAGCGCGGAGTAAATTGCCTCAAATTCACCGTCCAAATGCCACTTAGTTTGAGAAAACATACCAGTCTACCATGTCAATCATGAAATTCCATCACTTTCTTAATATAACTAGTGCATTTTCAGACATTTTAAAACACTTTTTCCAGATGCCATGCAAGAAAGTAATCTACCCAAGATGTTTGATCCTTACGGCAGCCAGGTTTATGGTGTATAACCTTTTGAGGTTTGAAGTATTGTCTGTTTTTGTAGACCAAAATATACCACAGCTTGAAAAAAGTGTTTCATATAAAAAAACTTACCATTATCACTGGCTTTTATACCTTAAAAAATCCAATTTATTTGACGTAAACATAAACATACTCTTATCATCATTTTGGGTAGTCATTTGCTTTAAGCAAATTAGTTGGCCGCCGTGCATTCAAATGGGAATTCGTGGATGGAGGAAAAACTGATTACTTTATTCAAAGCTCGGCCTATACGTAGCCCGATTGGAATTTTCTTTGCAGCAAATTAAAGCCAATGCTATAAGGCTTTCTGATGATATCACATAATGTTAGATATATATTATTTAAAAATTTAAAATGACGGACACAATCAAGTTTATTTTGACTCACCCTGATATTGTCAACTCAAGCCGAGAGCAAATCCTAAATCCATGGGGAGGGGGCGCTCATATAGGAATGGATATTAGCGTAAGGCTGGTCCTTCGAAACCCCTGGGCATTTGGTGAGAGAGACAATTCATTTTCGGGTAAAAGACAGCCAAATTAGGGTGTTTTCGGGTGACGAATTTGCTACATTTTCCCCCAAAATGGGGTCTTCGGATGATTTTTTTCTAAATCCCCCCACCCACACACAAAAAATAGGGGTTTTTGGGTGACAACCAAAATGGGGTCTTAATAGCCTTACATACGCGTCACCTCCTAAATAGGAGTGCCCCGAACCTCAATCACACTATCAAAACTATCGGTTTAAATTGTCGATATGTTTATTGATATTGTTTGACCTATATAATCTTTGTCAGTGACTTAGATTTTTAAAAAATATATCCTGCTATATCAACGACACTATAATGATGGCAAGCTATATCATGTTTTCTATTTTACACAGAAATAATGTTTAAGGTGTACTGACATGGAAATTTTTCAGATATTCTTCTTCTCATCCCGTCCTTAATCAGGAAATGCGATACAATGCGTAACATATTTCATTGCGTCCGCTTGCAGCATTTTTACAAAACAAGTCGAACTATTTCACAAGGTTCTCATGCATGCAATACACGTTTATGCAGTAGATCCAAAAGTTAATATCAATTCTGTCCACCATATTCTGTTGTAGACCTTTTGTCCTTTTAATATTTCTTTCGAACTGAAAGTAGTTTCTAGACAAAGTAAATTGGAACCACAGAGTGAAAGATGTACACCCGAGGTAATATGTAACGCATGGTGAGATAAAATGCCCGTAACGCGATTCTATACAGATATCGATCCTCTACATGGTAAACACAAGGTTTAGGTAACGAAATTCTTGGCTTTTTAGCACATCAATATCTGCGCCAATATTTGAACAGCTCCGCGCAACAATATCAAGGGCTGCACCGATACCGTCCCTCAATCTACTACTCCCGGGTCAGGAAGAATGGTTTCAATCCTATTAAAGAGAAATTAATCGGCTAAAAAGCAATAAATGTCATTAGCTAATGTCATCGAGAGCCTGTATTGCTGTCGGAAAGAGAGTGAGCGCGAACGTGTGTTGAGTTGGGTGTTTTAACGTCGATACTTAATCACTTGGCTTCGCATCTAGCATCGTTGGAGGAGGGATTTCACTTAATAAGGCAAGTGTCGTCTTAAACAAATTTCACTTATAGTTTTAACCAATTAACTGCGTGATTCTATGTTGGTTGCTGTGTTTGTTACTTGCAAACGACCAAAGTTAAATAACCCAAGAAAAAAGGTAAACTGCTGACTAGATTAAGCCACATTATTAGTTTTACGTTCGAATGTGTTTTGAAATGTGATGTAGGAAGGAGATTTTTTTATTTATTACATCGTATTTTCGCGATGCAAGTGGAAAACCTCTTGACAGTGATTCAAGAAATAATAAGAAGATGATTTACTGAAGCTATCAAATACTAAAAATTACCTGCAAATTGAGCAATTCAAGAAAGCTAACTAATAATGACGTTAATAAATAAATAAATAAATAAATCAATCAAGCAAAAACCAACAAAGCAAGCAAGAAAGAAAATAAAGCAAGAAAGAAAGCAAGCAAGAAAGCAAGAATGCAAGCAAGCAAGAAAGAAAGCAAGAAAGAAAGCAAGAAAGCAAGAAAGAAAGCAAGAAAGCAAGCAAGAAAGAAAGGATTTTGCTGAAAAGGCAGGAACCTTTTTTTAAGAAGGGAAGGGAGGCTTTCTGAAATGGTTGCTTTACATAAATGTATAATACCACTGTTGGGGCGTATAATGCCATTTCATATTTGAGCAGGATTTGTTATTTGTGATTTTTCTTGGGACGCATATCGTTCTCGGTTGTGACTTCGCCCACACAATTGCGGAACTCGATTATGAAAATATCTCTTTGATAGTTTTAAAAGTAGAACACTTTTACTAAAGAAACTTTTAATTCTAGAAAATAAACACTATAAAACACCATAGAGGATATTACATTAATGTTTTCTTCATGAGGTTTGGCTTGGATTTCAGCTATTTAAAAATGAATAAAATAAGTAAATGAATATATCATTCTTAATAAATCCTTAATAAATGCAAAGAATCGCTCATGTGTGATGTAATACCTAAATGCCCAAATTTATGCTACTTATTTTGTGTCTAGAGGGCTCGCCATACAATATGAATTTTAACTTTAATAGTAAGTCGATAAAAATTTTATTACCATATAAAGTCAGACCAATTGGAATAAATAATACTTAAGTATCCGCTCGCATTAAAACCATTCAGTGGGTGTTTTCAAACATTTGATATTTATAAGCATTGTATTTATAAATACCGTGTAAAGATCAAAGGTATTTATTATAACTTTGAGGTACAGTATATGTGTGAAACAAGTAAGTTATTGATACTTAGCAACTAAAACTATTTTCCGATGGAAAAATAAAAAAAGTGCCAAGGCTATCATGGAATATCATTTAAAACGTTTACTCGTCGGGTATATCAAAATAGCTACGTGTATATAGCGTCGGATATAAGATACGCCCTATATACGTCATAGACAAACATGGCTGTCATGCAAATAACGTTTCAGTCATGTTCGTTTGTGAAGGATTACCGTATAATTTCTATCATATCTATCCCTTCATCTCACTTTATTACTTTGTGTCTTCTATACAAGGCTTTATACCACAATATACCAACCCACAGCTGTGGTATTCTGTGGGAACTTGTTGGAATGTTCAAGTTACAGAACCCACATTAAATGTATGTGGTATACTGTGGTATATTGGAGAGTGGTTAGATTAAAGCTGTGGTATATCGTGGTACATGGATAGTGCTCAACAAAATATGGCCGCCTTGTTAGGGGTAATTACTCTGTGTCTATTATTTTTGTGCTCAATCACTTTTACTCTGTATCTGTGTTTCTATTATTTGTTTCTCTAATTGAACATTATGTTTCCGTTGCCTAGTTCCACTTTACTTTCTCAATATAAAGTTTGCGTTTCTATTCTTGGTACCTTTGTCATTTTGTTTGATTATTACATAGCTTTTTCTATTAGATTGGGTATCTAGTTATTACTTGTGTATCTACAATTGCGCCAAACACGGTTTAAGTTTTTATCACATAGACCAAAAAAAAACAGTTGTAGGTATTATACCAACTGCGCTCCATAGACCTATTGCAAGAATTCAGACGTACAACTTAGATAATTAATCAAGAGAGATGTATACTTGAACGCTTGAACGGGTTTAATGGCTGGTTTTTTCAATGTCGACTTTATTTAGTGTTGATCACTTTTTTATAAGAACATTGAACATTTAATACAACTCCCACGTATATATTCATATTAAAAAGTTACATATTCACCTCAAAACTGTGAAACCACATACGTCAATATATTCACTCACGAAATAATACATTTCCGGCATTTATTTTGCCTATTATAAAAAGGAATATACCAAGATCCCTCTGATTACTTACGCGCGCGTGTTAAAAACTAATAATTAAATGTGTGACAACGCCAAATGGGGGAAATATTCCGTTATTTTTACGTTGGCAATATTCCCAATAACCGCCTAAGGGTAACTTTCTTATGGCCCAACTCCCTTACAATGTTGAAGAAATATTCATTGAAAATTATTTTCGCATTCAATGAAATGTTTTGCGAGTTTAGGCTGATTACCAATGTGCTTTTGATTTACGCTAAACATAGAGAACACTCGAACCGATTTGACCGACTTTCCTCTCCGAGAGCTTCTCTCTGTTACAGGAGTGCAGCCCCGCCGGAAACAGTAAAATCTTTCAAAATGCAGTGTGTAATTCCAACAGAGGTACTCAATGATTTATTTTCATAAATGTACTCATCACATCAAAGCTTACCAAAAAAAAAAAAAATTTTTTGTCGGAATTTTGCCCATTCCAATATAATTATTTAAATAAATTATGCATGAAAAACAAAGAAAATAAAAAAAATTCACCCAATTTTTCCTTTCCTCATAAATTGTAATGCTACACCCAGTTACCATGAGAGTTATCATTTTAAAGCTGATTATGGGCTTTTGATGCCAACAAAATCTCAACTTGAACCTTAAGCGACAACTGGCAGCTTTTGATGGGATGTGTCACAAATGCAAGATCACCGGATTATACTTTGATGAGTTTGATGATCCTAATATCCCCAAAATCCTAAATGCTGACGGACACTGGTTCAAAACACTGTAGGGCCACTCTAAGATTTAATCAGCTACTACAAAATCATGCATTAATTTGTGTAAAGAACTATTATTAAATCTACTCTGGACCCGTGTTCACTTGTTGGAACCAACGAATCTGAAATACAATGTCCTTCGAAGTGACGTCAACCCGTCGGTCCCATGTACAATGAGTCATACCTGTATATCCTATCCATAAATATTCTCAAGGCACACACTGGAAGCAAGACAACAAATCACAGTAATGTTCAGTTACCTCGTCTAACTGAGCCTTTTGTTGTAACAACAACTCCCGACGGGGGGGGGGGGGTGGTTACCACCCCCCCTTTGATTTCGTTACTGACACCCGATTCCTTAATTTGGTACCAAAGGATACTTAGAGTTTCTTCTTCCATTGTCCAAATAAGTACTAACATCCCCCATTATGACGTCCCCATGACGTCCATATTTTTAGGAAAGTACGAAAATACTGAATATAGGTTGTAAATTTTATATTTCGCATTTATAGCGACTCAAACAACCCTATATAGCTCTACAATGATTTCTTTATATAAACATAAGTATTTCCCATCAGTAGAGTCCACCGCATGAAATCGTTTTTCCCTAACCTTTTTGGCGAAAAATTGATTTTCCACGTGTGTGTCTATGAAATGGCAGTTTGCTGACATGCGAACTTATAAGACGTCATTGTGACGTAATGCTGCTAGGCATGTTGGTACTTATTTTGGTATCATGGAAAGGAGGATGACCATATCTATCTATGTACCAAAAATCAATTGTCTGTTATGTTCCTGTGTTGTGGTTTTGCATGTTGGTACTTCTCTTCCGAGGGGGGGGGGTGGTTCCACCCCACCCCCCCCCCCCCCCCTCCCCCCCTATCGATCACTTTTGGGATCACCCCGTATCTTACTATACCATACCCCGGTGAATTTGTTTTTGGATTTAAAAGGAGCGGAACATGTCAATTGACAATTACATTAAATAATTTTGGGCACCAAAAAAGGGGGGTTAGCAAGCCGGGGGAAAAAACCTAAGGGTGGGGGGGGAGGTGGTAACCACCACCCCCCCTTCGGTAGAACGACGTTATGATTTTCGAAAATGATTCAAGCGTAGATGGCTCCAGAGTTGAAACAATAATAAACTTTTGTTCTACAAATCAAACCATTTCATTCTCACGGTACTATGTTTGTACAATGTATAGACCGTATTCAATACCCAGCCATGTTGGTGGACAAGATAGACGCACTTCAGTAACTACAATACATTCACCTGTCAATGACCCTGTGCCGACTCGCTAAACAAGGATTCGATGACAGCTTAATATATTGTAGTCTTGGAATGTATGCATCTTGTTCTCCAACATGTCTGGTGGCTGAACTTCATAAAAAAAACCTTTGATTGCGTCTATAGGCGTATTCTCACTCAGACCCAGCATTATTTTTCAAAACTTATGAACTTTCCGCGTTGTTTTCCCATCAAAAAAGTAGCGAAATATTCTCAGTAAACTATCGCCAAGAAGCTGCTGCTAAAAAGTAATAATAATCACTATATCATACCTTTTATATCTAATCCACCCTATATTTATGGTTGTTTTCTATAACAATGTGTTCAGTTTTTCTATACTATTATAGGGCGCTTGCACAGCAATGTGTGAGTAGGATAACTTGGCAGACCAAGATCTTTTCAGAACAACCCAAGGCCGGCAGCTAGAGAATTAACAAAATCTCCTGCTGAAAAGAAATGCTCAGTAACCATGGTAATTTTATTCGCATCCTTGAATGCTGAAGCCTGGAGAAAGAGCTAAGAAGGAACCACAACGGTTTCCACAATCCGATTTTACTCTGTTTATCCATTCACCTTCACCCGCACAAAAGAAAAGGTTCCACCGACCCTTTGATCGTAATCCCTCTGCCGCAATCGATGATTGGCGAGCAAATCATTACTGGAATAATTTTTTTGAAAACTCTATATGCGAACACTTAAAAGTATAAGTATACTGCATAATTATAACAGTTCCGGCTGGCTCCGGGGTGTTGTATAACGGCATTGTTTGGTATATACATCGTATGCGTGTCAGCTTTAGTGCCCAAGACTCCCATGTGAGAAATAAGATGAAAGTTATATATTCTCTTTTAAATTCACTTATAATGTATTAAAACATCTTTACCTTGTTGCGAAATATTGTAAAACAATTATTTGTCATTGTACTAGCAATTATTACATAATTATTATGTACCTCATATTGTTTTTGGTGTATTCTATGATTAACAAATAAAATTGATTGCGATATTGAAGATAATTGTCAGTGAGATTTTACCCTTTTCGGACCGGTTCTTCAATACATAAAAAAAAACTTTAAAATAAGCCAATATACAAGAAAAATTACACTTGTGCTACTACTGCAAGAAAACATACACACTTAGGGTTATTTTGCTGATATTTTAGGTTAATATTTCCTATTTTGTATCATTGAACCAGTCAGGCACAATCACAACTCAACTTGTACCCCTAGCGGGACTAGAAACTTGATTATGTGCTTTGAATACCCCCTAGCGGTAGGTCCCGCGTTGCAGGTATTTCCTTGGTTTTTTCACCCCCCACCCCCCCCCCCCCCCCCCCCCCGCCCCCCCCCCCCCGCCCCCCCCCCCCCCCCACCCCCCCCCCGCGCAGACCCGCCCCCCCCCCCCACCCCCCCCCTTTTTTTTTTTTTTGTTTTTGTTTTTTGTTTTTTTTTTTTTTTTTTTTTTTTGTTTTTTTTTTTTTTTTGGGATTTGGTTTTGTTTGTTTTTGTTTTTTGTTACGGCAGGTATTTTTGTTTGGTTTGTATGTTTTTTTTAAAAAAAGTAAAATTTTTTTGTTTTTTTTTTTTGTGGTTGATAGTTAGAGGTAGTGTTGGGTTTATATATTTGTTCGTTATTATAGTTAGTTGGTTGTGTTTGGTTTTGGTTCTTTTTTTTTTTGTTTGGGTGTGTCTGTTTTTTTGGTTTGTTGTTGGGTTTTTTTTGGTTGTTGTTGTTTTAAAGGTGGGGATAGTTGTAGGTTTTTTAAGGGTCGTATGATTTGGTGTTTTGTATTTTGGTATCATGGAAAGAGGAGGACCAATATCTATCTATTGGTACCAAAATCAAGTGTCTGTGATGTTCCTGTTTCGTGTGTTAGGCATGTTGGTACTTCGCTTCCTGAGGGGGGGGGGTGTTTACCACCCCCCCCCCCCCCCCCCACCCCCCCTATCGATCATTTTGGGATCACCCTTATCTTACCTATACCCCGGTGGATGTTTGTTTTTGTTAAAAAGGGCGTAACTGTCAATTGACAATTCAATTAAATTATTTGGCACCAAAAAAGGGGGGTTTTTAGCAAGCCGGGGGAAAAACCTGAAGGGGGGGGTGTGGTAACCACCCCCCCTTCGGTATACGAAGGGTTAATGATTTTTCGAAAATTATTCAGCTATATTGCTCCTGAGTTGAAAACATAATAAACTTTCGGGGGTCTACCAAATCAAACCACATTTCATTCCTCACTGTACTATGTTTGTACAAAAGGTATGACCGTATTCAATAGCAGCCATGTTGGTTGGACAAGATAGACGCATTCCAGTACTAACAATACATTCACCTTCAATGATCCTGTGCAATCGCTAAACACGGATCGCTTGACATCTTAATATATGTAGTCTTGGAATGGTATCATCTTGTCCACGCACATTCTGTGGCTGCGTCATACTGAATTCGGTCCGTATGGCGTATTATCAACTCAACAGTCATTTATTTTCAAACTTATGAACTTTCCGCGTTGTTCCACTCAAAAAAAGGACGAAATATTACTCAAATTTAACTACTGAAGAAGCTGCTGCTAAAAGTAATAATAATCACTCCATATCATCCATTTTATATCTATCCACCCCTATTATTTAATGGTTGTTTTTCTCGAACAATGTGTGTCAGTTTTCTATACTTATTATAGGGCGCTTGCAACACAGGTGAGTAGATCACTGGCCAGACCGTCTTCAGAACAACGCCAAGGCGCATCTAGAGAATAACAAAATCGCCTGCTGAAAAAGAAATCTCAGGTGAACCGGTAAGTTGATTCGCATCCTTGCATGATCTTGAAGCATGACGAAAGACATAAAAGGAAGCACATCGACTTCCACACCTATTTTATCTGTTTTATCCATTCACCCGCACAAAAGAAAAGGATTCAACAGCGACCCTTTGATCGTAATCCCTTTGCCGCAATAAATGATTGGCGATCCATCATTAAACTGGATAATTTTTTTATGAAAACTCTATATGCGAACACGTTAAATTGTAAGTAGACTGCATATTATAACATGTTCCGGCTGGCTCCGGTTTGTATACTCAGTGTTTGTATATACATCGTTATGCGTTTCAGCTTAGGCCCAAACTTCCCAGTGTGAAAAATTAAAGGATGAAATTATATATTCTCTTTGAAATTCCACTATAATGTTATTATAAACATTTTACTTGTATGCGAAATATTGTAACAATTTAATTTGTCATTGTCTGCATTATTTACATACTTATCATTTTACGCATATTGTTTTTGGTTATTCTTGATGACAAATAAAAATTGATTGCAGATTGAAGAAATGTGCAGTGAGATTTACACCGTTTGCGAGGCCTGTTCTCAATACATGAAAGAAACCATTTACAAGAGCCAATTCCAAGAAAAATTAACACTTGTGCTACTGCCAGAAATACATACACACTTGAGGGTTAATTTTTGCTTGATAGTTATGTTAATATTTCCTATTTGTATCATTGAACCAGTCAGGCACAATCACAACTCAATTTGTACCACCCTAGCGGGACTAGAACTTGAATTATTGTGAATTTGATACCCTAGCTGTAGTCCCGGTTTTGCAGGTAGTTCCTCTTTTTTCGGAAGGAGTATGGTTCCCGACCAAAATCCAAAACCCCCGGGCGTGTTGACCAGTTTCCATGTCAGCCGCCATATGTTTGAGATTTACTTCGCAGCATTCATCGCGTTTGCTGATTCGATGATTCCCGCTTGACCTGGAATCTTTACGCATGAAGAAACACCCAGAACTGCGAAAATTCTCGAGCGAGAAAATGGGGGGGCGGATAAGAATTATCCTCGGAAGGACCACTTGATAGAATATGAATCACAATCGCTTTTTGGGCGGCAGATAGGATCGTTTCAATTCTCTGTAGAAGTGCCCACGTAAATAGGATTCGTTGCCCCGGCAATCGGTCCCAACAAATCACAAGGCTTTTAGCGCGGGGAATTCAAACGTTTCACTTGTTGAGCCATGTTATTCTATGCCCTGTGATTTGTTGGTTTGACGATTGCTGGGGAAACAAATCCATATTACGTGCACTTCTACCGCGATAGCCAAGTAGGTCGACGTGCTTCTCATCTTATCCTATCTTCCATGCTGAAAGACAAATCTTACCTTCCGTGGAAGGATCCTATTGTCAGGTCGCCGTACTTAAGCGTGGTATAATCAATAATTTTCCCTGAGAATCCAGATTAAAATTCAATGTGTTTTATTTTTTTGCAGATGGTGTTGTTAAGAATTCAAAATGCTGGAAAAGAAGTAGCGTATTGAAATAGATTCAAATTTGCTTTGTCGCCTTTTCAAGTGTGTACTCAGGTTATATGTGTATAAGCTTGAGCTCCCTTATACTGATTTTGAAGGTTTCAACTCTCAATCATTCGTAGGCGATTTGTAGACGATCTGATTCAAAGTTTTAATATCTTTGCAATTGAAGCTTTCATGGTAAAATTTACATCAAAAAATTATGGTCTTTAAAGGGCAAAACCAAAACCAGAAACATAAGAACCACAACCAGTAAGAAACCCTATATTTTTCCCACAATAGTCAATAGTAAACCGTAGACCTTGCATAAGACCTTGCAAAAAGTCTGCACAAAATATTTTGATGTCTCTGTGCCACATTGACTTGATTTTCCAAATTTTTGATGATGCAACGTTTTGCATCCTTGGGCAATTTTGAAATACGGAAGGGGTAAATTAACAGGTTCAAACTATGTAAACGTTTCATACGGGATTCAAAGTTGTATATACATGTTCATCTGGTTCAAGGGATTAAAAAAATATGGTTTCCTATATATTTAACTTTCGTGTTCTACACTGTCAAAAATTTCATGGTGTGTCAATCATGGGTAAGCATTTGATCGAACCGATTGGTGTCAAATGGTTTAATTGGTCGTATGGGAATGTTACAGCAAGTAAATATAAACACACCCAAAAGTAACTCCCCACCCCTGATGTTTGTCTGTCAAGTTCAACGATACATCGCTTTATAAATTATAAGGGGTACATGGAAACGCGTATTTTTGAACCTCAATTTGTGTCGATCGGCTGATATTGTTAAAGTTTATGCCAACCTAACCCAACCTCCCCCCTGATTTAAAAGTTACAGTAAACCCTGTCACTGACAATCATGGAAGTCAGTGCAATCCTCTCTTTCTCTGCATGACTAATTATCCTTCTCTATATGGCTTTTACGGCAACTTTTTAAATCATGGGGTGGGTTCGGTCAAGTGGGCATAACTTCAACAATACTCATGCGATCGGTATCAAAGAATGGTCTTCACCACTAAACTCTATCTGTAGAGTTTTGCGCTCATATTTCAACCCGTTATCATGTGAGAGCTAAAAACATGATTTTCTTAGCCCTATATGTGTAAAAGTAATATCGGTCGACCAAAATGGGGTACATTTTCGCTCATAACTTCCAAACCAAATATCCTTTAGCCCTAATATTTCACAGGGTAAATAAGAAAACTAGTAGCTTTCTTCAAATACCAAAATGTTGACCACTTCCGGTAAAATCTTGGAGTATGGGGACGATGCTATTAGCAATCAGGCCACGGCCTTTTAACTCTTTAGTCTTTCTTGCTGTCCAACATAGGATTCGAGGTACTTGCGGTCTAACCTTTTTGAGTTAGGTACCATGTGTAGTGCAAATAGGTTGATGATTCTCTTCCTCGTTGACGGTCATGTATTCCATTCCATCTCTTTGCCATTTAGATGTAGGCTGACTTTATCTGCAGCATTCTCAAATGATGCTTTGTACTATAGATCTTGTGCAGCACATATCACATCCCCTGTTAGAGCGTAGTAAATGTCCAAGTATGCATGAAATTATCCACTTTTTTTAAAGAATTTAAACACCCAAATTCAAATTTTTTGCAGCCTACGTGCACATTTTTAAAAATTTCATGGCAGCAATATTATAATTTCATGGCAATTTGAACTCTGTAAAAGAGGCACTTTATATATGTTTTATACTGGATGACCCCATTTTTATTAAGATTTTGTACCGAATGACCCCGTATATTTGGGAACATTTTATATGAAAGGACCCAGGAAAGGACCCTGTTTTTCACCTGGCCGAGGCACATATACCCATCACTTCGCATAGGGAGTGCCCCCCCGGCACTAGTTGACCCAATGTATTTGAATAAATACTCTCTGATAATAATTTGCTAAATAATGATCTCCCCACCCCGATTGCAGTCCGACACATCATCTAGAATGCAAAATTAATTTTGGCAGGAAAATTGCGGCCATCTTGAATAATGACCATCACTTTCCACGTTTAATATATCGATTGCAAGTGCTACACACCTTACAGGCATAGCTATGCAAAACATGTTCAAATACTAACAGAAAAATGGATAATCTCCCTAAACATGCATTTATGAGCTATATACCTTTGTCGAAATATGGGCGTATACGTCCACGTAAGATAAATGCAAATTATATAGCATTTCTTGCCAGGCTTCCCTTTTTCTACCTTTTTGATATGTTGTTTGGGAGATCATTTACTACTAATTACAGTAAGAAAACCTTCTGTAGCAATTTTGTCCAGTTGTACCTAGTATTTTTCATAGATTGGATGGACTACTAGGGGTTATTATAATATTTCTTGGTGTAAATACGGCCATTCATCTTAAAAACGATACTACTTAGGGGTAAATCAGGGGGAGTCCCAAAGACGATCGGAACATGCATCTTGAAGGTCTTGAAATTTCAGAATGCTACTATTCTTTTAGAAGGTGTCTCACTTTGTTCGTCTTTGTACGAAAAAGAAAGTATACAGTTATAGAACTCAATATGGCAAGTTGCTTCAAGGTCTGTGGGAGCCCACTAGCCACTGTCTTATAAGGTATATAAATATTTAACTGTCGTAAATGGACATTTCTGTTGTAATTTAACCGTTCGACATGTAAGAGTAAATAGTCCATGGGGTTATGTAGATTATTTGTAATTTGTGGTGGTTTTTGCTACATTAGTAAAACCAATGTTTTTTTTAATCTTTATACCCTACTCAACAATATTAGAGTTGGTGCCATTTTTTCCAAGCATCTTAAAGGCGGCCATCTTGAATTTCAAAATGGCTGCCATTTTTTGCATAAATTGACATATTTTTGCACCTAGGACACGTATAACACTTTTTTGCGTTTAATAATAAGTACTAACTTGTATAAAAGTCAATAAAATATTAATATTCATATCATTACAGGTGCATGTATACTCTGTCCAGCTCGAAGTATGAAGTAGCGACGCGGGCGTATACATTGAACCGACTTTCAGCGCGCGCGTAGGTAAATCACAAGCGCACTGCAACTGAAAGGCGGCACTGGGTGTACGCGCGCGTCGCCACTTCATACTTCAGACGAGACAAAGTATAGTAATTTTGTGTTTCAAAATGGCCGCCATGGCCTTTAAATCCCATTTATTACACATTTAAAATACTTTTTGATAGCAATTGTAACATTAAAAGTATTAATAACTCCTCTGTCCAGCTGTAATGTCCTGGTGGATTTCACATAGTGTTATGTGCACTTCGATGTCTTGGAAAGACTTTTGAGCACAGTGGACTTGATGCAGCCTGGAGTAAGGATCTATACAGCACTGTAACAGTCAATCAGATACTGCATGGAAATCACCACAACCTTCATCTTCATCCAGTATAGTGTTAACTTCAATACTGAAGGCTCAAGCACTGGTGAGTGGGCTGTGTGCAGTCTAGTCAGCCTGTATGGCCCTCTTAAATGATTCTACTGAGGGACTCTGAATAGCAGACTGAGGAAGGATATTCCAATCACGCACAGTGCGGGGAAAAAAAGACTTCCTGTGGTAGTCTTTAGAAGAATGTGGAATGCATATGAATTCTCACGTCGGGTTGGTTTGTGAAGATTCTTGGATACGAGGTAGTTTGAAGCATTAATGGTGACGTGATGATTATAGATTTTGTAAAGTCTTGCCAGTCTACGCCTCTCAGCCAAGGTTTTCCACTCAAGCTCCTGTAGCATAGCATCAACGCTTGATGTGCGAGTGTAGCGATGAAGGGCGAACCTTGCTGCACGACGTTGTACCATTTCAACTTTTCTGATCTGGGTGCTAGTGTGCGGATCCCAGACGGTGCTACTGTACTCCAAGATTGGTCTCACAAGAGATTTGTAAGCCTGTTGTTTGACATTGGTGTCTCTGATGTTGATGTTACGATGCAGAAAATTAATTGCCTTTAAAGTAACTTGATCAATGGGCTTGTTCCAGCAAAAATCATGAGATATGGTTACTCCAGGTATTTAATGTGTTCAACATGTGTAAGCTGCTGGCCATGAAGGGTGTAATTGAACAGCAAGGGATTTCTTTTACAAGTAATGCTAATGATCTCACACTTATCGGGATGAAATTCCATCATCCACTTACGTTCCCATTTTGTTAGGGTGTCGATATCCTGTTGGAGTAACTCGGCATTTTCCTTGTTCTTGATGGTCAGATATATCATTGTATCGTCATCAAATAAACGTGTAGTGATTACCCCCAGGTTCCATTCAAGCTCATGAAATTACTTTGGAAGCCTTCTTTGATCTCTGGTTTACAGAATTTATGTAAGAAAATCCTGCAGTTTCTGAAGCATTGCACGATGGTATGGATAGAGTGTTGGACGCAATCAAGTGCTAAGAAGGCATTCAGGAAGCACACCGGCATCTTCTTATGGTAATAGAGCACTTCAACTTGGAAAGGCAGTTGATGGAGTTTGATGTACCAATGGGCTCGGATGTATATGAGGCAAGTGATGGCACTAATGAACTTTACACGCTCACTCAAGCAGCTCAATCTGTACCTGTACTTGGCATCTCTGGAAAATCTGTGCAAGTTCTTCTTCAGTTACAATAGACTGGATTATACCTCAACATAGAGTATGTGGCAAGAGTACATAACACCAGAGATGCAGATCCTGGAGCACACTACTAGCAGGCGATTTTGCTCTGACAATGAATGACATCCCATTGACTGGTTTTGGGGGTTGACCAAGGCCAAGAGTTTAACAACAAGGGCCTTAAAGGTAATGGTGGTATAAAGGTAAAAACCAACAAGCCCGCTACGCTACTGAAATACTGTCTTTGCGCCCCTGAATTGGTCAGGCTAGCCATGGAAACAGAGGACATGACCGGTATCTCAAGAAAAGGCTCCACTCATCACCACCACTTGACAGTGAAATTTTCCCATAGAGAGAAGTGTGTAAAGCAGCTATTGGAAGTGCTACGACACTGTAATCCATTTGCTGACACCTCACCCAAGTTGTACAATCTGATGACAAAGCAGGTGGTTGCAGAGAATGTTGAAAAAGACATAGGCTACTGAACATGGAAGTTCGTGGTCAGGAAGCACTTGAGTCCTTTGTTGAACAACGCATTTATGGAACGACGAATCTGTGGGACCGTATAACGAAAGTCGAGTTCCTTAACTGGGATGACATGTGTAAAACCATCAAACTAAAGGATACAAAGGGGCATGCAGGTGGAACTGAAAGCTACAAATGCACTGTTTTCCCGACTGTTAATGATAGCCAAGTCCAGTGCCAGATTGACCTTCAAGATGTAATTTCAAATCATGAATTCACAACAGTGAATCCCACCTTAATGAAGAGCGATGACTTCCTCATTCCTTGTGAAGGTAAGAGTGACCTTATACACGTCCTTGAAAGCTTGGCAGTAGACAAAGAAGATGAACACACTGAAGACAGAGGACCAGCTCATTTCAGTAAAACTTACTTGATTATTGATGGGATGTCAGTAGTCCATGAGCTCATCTCATCGATGTCACCTAAAACCTGTAAAGAACTGTGAGATGTCTTTACAAGGATCATAGAATTCAGATGCAAGAACTATGAAGGTTGTCGTCTGATCTTTGATACTACGTCAGACGGAATTCCATCAAAGATGTAAACAAGACGTCGCCAGGCAGGGGTCTTATCATCATGAAGGGGTTTCCGTGTTGTTGATTCAACTCCAATTACTAACACGAATGCATTCCAGGCCAACAATGAAACGAAAGACTCCCTAACTCTCTACCTAGAAGACAAAGTCGTTCAGACGACGATACCTGTGGTTGCGGTGACATGCTTGCATGTTCAAACTAACATGAAAATGGGTGTCAGCTCACAAGAGGAGGCTGACCCCCTCATGATGTTACATGCAGCAGAGTTCTGTGAAGCAGGCCATAGTGTCCATCATCATCATCATCATCATCATCATCATCATCATCATCATCATCATCATCATCATCATCAGTCGACTGCGCAGCAGGCGATCGCAAGTTTCCTCCAGTCACTTCTGTTTTGGGCCAAGTTGGAGATAGCCTTTGGTTGCAACATGTTGTTTGTATCCCCCAAGAGCTTTTGGATGTAGGAGAGATATGATGTTCTCTGTCGGCCTGGCTTCCTCTTGTCATGCGGCGGTGTGTAGAAAGCATATAACCTATAAGCTCTCCCTCTGGCATCCTTAGAATATGACCAAGAAAAGTAAGTTGTCTCAGTCTTACTCGGTTTATCAGAGGCTCCGTACCTGTAGCAGCATAGATTTTGGCATTTGGGAAACGATCAATGCGCTTGACGTTCAGCATGATTCTGTAACAACATGTTGCGAAAGAATTGACCTTACTCTCCAAATTGTTTGTCAGCACCCAAGTTTCGCATCCATACAAAAATACTGTCACGCATGTTGTGTTGAAGAGGCGTACTTTCGTATACTTTGACTTCTCCATACGCGCTCCAACTTCCAAAATGCTGACCAGGCAAGGGCTTTTCGTCTGTTAAGGTCTTTAGAACTGGTAGCCATCATACAACCAAAATATTTGAAGTCGGAGACATGGTTGATGCACTCGCCATAAACTTTAAGCAGGGAAGTGGGTTGCAGTTGGTAGTCATGTACTCTGTCTTTTGCAGGCCAAATTCTTCAGCCGCAGCTGCTGTTCTTGATAACTGTGCCTGAGCTCTAGGGATTGAAGACTCCAGTAGGGCGATATCATCAGCGAAATCTAGGTCATTTAAGACTTTGGCTGGATACCTCCTGGACTGACGTGGATGTGTCAAAAGTTGCCTTTTGCAGCAAGTAGTCTATCAGCACAATGAAAATAAAGGGAGCTAATACATCTCCCTGCCCTGCAGTACCCCTGTTGAAACGAGGAAAGGCTCTGAGATATTTACATCTACCATAACAGCGCTTTTGGAATTGCTGTAGAGGACGCCTATGGCTTTTACCAACCTGTCTGGGATACCATAGTGCCGAAGAACCGAGAACATGACCTTCCTGTTGATCGAGTCAAAGGCTTTCTTAAAATCGATGAAAGTGATGGTGAGTGGGAGTTGATAACTCTGAAATGCCTTCATGATTCTCCTTAGGATGTGGACCTGCTGTGCACAGCTTCTACCTGGGCGAAAACCAGCTTGGTTGGATCTTAGTATAGGATCAACATGCTCTCGTATTCTTATATAATGACACAAGACACAGATGTGTTGGTTCTTACTTTGCGTAGACTGCCAATTCTTGGACCGCAAACGTCTATGCTAATGGGAATTGGTGATCGCCGCAGGAAAGCGATGCTTCAACCGATTTATGACAGCCTTGGTCCAGAAAAAGTTGCAGCACTCCCTGCATTTCGTTGCCAAACAGGTTGCGATACATGTGGGCACATACGAGGCAAAGGTAAGAAGAATGCTTTCAAAGTTTTCACCGAAGCCACACCAGAAATACTTGAAGCCCTAGCACAGCTTGGATGTGACGCAACGCCATCTGCTAGTGTAATTTCGGGGTGTTTAAAAGTTCCTGTGCTGCCTGATGAGTACCAAATCAGACTGGACTAAAACTGCAGGAGAGTTAGGTGGAAGCGTTTCAAGAGTCAGACTGCCAGTCAGGGCATAGAGAACATCCCAAATACATCTGGTGCGTGGCACCAGCACATTCTTAGAGCTCATATGCAAGCATTTATTTGGAACCAAGACCTTGTGCAAGACCCAGCTGTTCCAGACCCTTGCAAGATGGGTTGGTCACGGGCTACAGAGGCATTCTAGTCCCAGTCCTGTCCGAAGTACCAACTGCACCAGCATCTGTAGTTGAGCTTGTTAAGTGTGGTTGTGACGTCAGTAAATGTTCCAGGAGATGCACATGTAGGCAAAATAACCTCACGTGCACAGAGGCGTGTAACTGTGAAGCTGATGAAGACTGTGTTAACACACACTTCAGAAACCAGGAACTGGAGGAAGATTCTGATAATGAGAGCTGAACCATATTATTTGTTTTGTGAGTTCCAAATTATGTTTAATCTACCAACTGTGACACTCTGCCTATTGTGACTGAACATTTGCCAAATTGTGTCAGAACATAAGTTGCCTACGGGACTCCACTGTATACTAATTATGTCTTGCCAACTATGCCAAATGCGTCACGCCAAATATGACATGCTGATTGTGACAAAACTGTTGCCATTTATATTTGTCTGAACTTTGCTGATGGGACTCTACCTTTGTCAAGCCAACTGTCATGACTGTGTCGCGCCAACTACGTCATGATTATTATGTCATACCAAATTTGATGAACTTTGCTGATGGCACTCTAATATACTAACGTTGTCAAGCCAACTGTGTCGCACCAACTACATCATGATTATTATGTCATACCAAATTTGACTCGCCAATTTCAGAGTGACGAACCCGAAATGTCTACAAGTATTTCATTAATGCCTATGGGACTACGATTTACCAACTTTGTCATGCCAATCGTTGACCTACCTATTTTTGACTTGCCAATTACGACTTCTAAATTGTGACTTACCTTAATATTGACTTTAAATTCGAGATATAATATCGGTGCTTCTAATTAAAGGAGGGATTTCAACCAACCAACCGATGGCACATATTGTTTGCTTAGATATTCCAATACCAGGCCTCAATAATTGGCATTGTTTAAAAAAATAGGCTGACTTACTATTTACAATGCGAAATGCTACAAAATAGCAAAATGGCGGCCATTTTGTATTAACAGACGTCATTTTGAATTTTTTTAAAGGCTGCCATAGCTTGTGGAGTATTGTTATTGATTTTTTCATGCAAAGAATTGAAGAAAATGCTGAAAAAAAGCATTTCTGTGTGTATTCTAGTTGCAAATATATCTCAAAAATGTTTAAAATGGTGGCCATTTTGAAATTCAAAATGGCCGCCATTGGAATTGTTGAAAAAAATGGCACCAACTCTGGTCCACTTCTTTAGAGTATGAAGATGGCAAAAAACATTGGTTTAACTAATGTAGCAAAAAAAAAAACCCACAAATTTACATAACCCCATGGACTAAAATTGCAATTAGTTTAATTAAAATCGAACCGTTTTGAAATTTATATAAACATTTGCAGCAATATTGATAACACACGTTAGCATCTTTTCTCATAAATGTTAGCATCTTTCCTGAAAGTTGCAGCTCGGGACTATTTTCTCCTATAATAGTAGATTCCAATTGATGGTAGAGTTATGGGCGGAGTTTGGACATCGTCCATTACTCAAAATAGGGGACAGAAACACCCAGAAAATCTTCGATTTCTTCCTCGCAATACAAAAGAGATAGATTTGAAAGAAACTGGCCAACTACAAATAAAGTTACGTTGTTCGTCCAGTCAATACTTTGTATTTTATACTATGTGATGCATAGTGTGTCTACCCAAGAATTGGTTTTAAACATTGCCTACAACAACATATCATTTTAGAAGGCTTCAGTCACCTGTGTGTGTAACAATGCAGAACATTTATCTTCACTATTCATAAAGTCAGCTTTCACCTGCTTTCACTGAAACTATTCCTGGATTTGGTTTGCGCTTTCTATTCTAGGGTTTTTGCTTTGACTATTGATTGGGACTGTGAATGGCCCAACCGCTCAGGGTTGGCTATCATGGCTATAGCGCACATCATACCACAAATACACGGACTAAAATTTTTACATACTAATCCCCTCAATTCATACCTCCGCCTACAAAAAAGTAGAGGCTATTCCACTATCAACTGGAATCTAGTATTAGTGGAGCGGTTTGGACTGCAAAATTGTCGACAACCCTTCCCCTCGGTACAACAAAACGCAACCACTTCTATTCGAAAGATAGTAATAAATGATTTAAAAAAATGATGGTTGTGGTCAAAAACTTTGGTGGCAGGGGTGTTTTTTGGGTCAAAAAATCACGTTTTGAGCTAAAAACTTAAGAATATCAAGATTTATTAATTTCTTAGCAAAACAAATTTTAATCATCATGCAATACTATCAATCTCTGACATTTATATTATAGATTTCCGTTTTATACAATATATAAAGGGTCTAGAATTTTAACCCCAAAATCACCTTTTTCCTAAAAAAAGCATCCTTTTTATCACATGTAACCACAATGAGTATTACCTGAACCCTTAATGCAATGTATGAAACCTATATCAATAACAAAAAGGATACCATAAAAATAAGATTGTAATATTTTTACCTTAAAAAATATAAAAAATAATAATTTCGCTTAACTTGCATCCCAAATTTCATTTTTCGGCATAGAAATCATCCCTGCCACCAAATAGTTCAACCACAACCATCGTTTTCTTAAATCTTATATATTCATCCTTCAAATAAAGGTGGTTGTGTTTTGTTGTACGGTGGGGAGGGGTAACTCGAAAACTAGAGCACTTTTCAAGGCTCGGCCGCTCCGCTATATAGTATATAGATTTGGTGTCTTATTATGCCCTATCAGCACAAATTAGTAAAATGCTGCATAGATTTTGTGTACAAATACACAACATTGTGTACTTTAACACAAAACGTCCAGTTCAGTTTCAGGATGTTTAAAAGCTCCTTTATTCAACTACTTATATTTGTGCTTAATAGATATTTTTCCACTAAAACTCGATTGCCTTCTAAACCGCATGTCACTTACTTTCCAATAAAGATTGCACAGTGTCCGTTGAGACGGCGTATCATTCGTATGTCTTTCAAAATTAATTTGAAGCCGCTTCGTTCGTTCACTGAACTGATTCTGTGTATGCAATACAATCAAGGAAAGATCGTTGAGTGATTTTAATTTAAAGGTTCCATAAGATATGCTACGTTCGATGCTTAAAGCGCGAAAAGCATCTTGAAATGGTCGTCTGAATAGCCTTTTGGGGCCAAAGCTAATCTACAATCCTCGAAAAAAATAGTTGGTACACTTGATGCAATATATTGGAACCATTCCCATGTTCACAAATTAGATCGAATTTGCGTAAGTTATTGTTTTTTAGAATGCAGAGGTCTTCCCTCTTACCAAATTCTCCCCCACTCCCCATCAATCAATGTTGGGGGGACGACTTAGCGAAGCTGTTGACAGCAAGAAAACAATGAATCTGATCATCATTAAATTGCGGGAGAGGGGGTCACCTTTTCCCTAAATCGGTCAAAGTGATCCAACATTTTTTTTCGAGGATTGTGGATTCATTATCCGTAGCTTCAATCCCGCTTCACATGACATTGGGCTGAATAGCTTCAGAGTGGCTTAATTAGTAAAATATTAAAGGTGGGTGACCCGATCATGATCCAAATTTCCATAGGATGTTTTATCCTTTTCATGTAAACTTATCACCAAAAACATCTAATTACAAATTTTGAGTTAAATCAGCCCAGCCGTTTAGATAGTAGAAGCACAAAAATGTGTACTAAATTGGTCCATAGACAGTGTGTGTTATAAATGTGGTATACCAGACATGTGAGAAGTTTTTGTTCATTAAATCAAAAGGAAACATATCCTGGACCTAAATTTCACTTCTAACAGGATCTTGAGAGATACAATCCCGTGAAGGAAACTAAAATGTTCATAAAGAAGAAGACAACAAGAAAGTAATAATAATAATAATTAATAATAATAATTATCACTTATAAAGCGCTACAACAAAGTAAGCGCTGCAATTGTCGACGCTGTGCATAACTTCATCAGGCATGTTTTAATAATTGTGATACCCCTACACAGAGAAAAAACAAACAAACAGAAGTGTTTTGATTTTTAAGAAGCTATGACAGTAAACTTCCCTTTTCAATGTAATATAAATACCTTCTTAAGTTTTTGAAATGGTCGACCTTGTGGCTGTATATACATTTAAAAATGGTACACACTGAAGGTAAAAACTATTTGATTAAAGAAAACAAGTAAAATGATGGCATTGCATTAAAAGTAAACAGAGACTTGACATTGTATCTCGTATAAATATCAGCATTCTAGATCAGTTACGGGCATTGTCGTTTCTGGTACCAGTCGGTGGTTGATGTCAAGAAATATATTCACAAAGTGTATGTTTATTTTGACATGTTGAGTAATATAACTACAGATACTTTATAAAGGTCATCGTTTTAAATCGAAGAATGTACAAATTTATGGGGAATTAAAATAACAATTGCCAAAACAACAAACAAAAAAACAAGAATATAAATTATACACGTCTTTAATGATAGAGGGGAAATATTGAATATGGTTATACGTTTATGGAAGCATACGTGTCCCATTTTCGCCTTATCCCTGGATAACAAGAGTAAACTATAGGAATCTGCAAACTATGGTTTACGGTTTGTTATCTGGGATTTAGCTTGTAAGCCCAAGATAACGCTCCTTATCTTGGGCTAACGGCGTTATCCTAGGTTTAGGTTTGTAGACCCAAGACAACACGCCTTATTCTGGGTTCACATCCGTATCTGGGGTTTTAGTTTTGTTATTTAGGGTCTAGACTTGTAAAACCTAGATAACTCGCCCTATCCTGAGTATCCTGAGTAACACGGCCTTATCTTGGGGTTTAGGTTAACTGGGGTTCAGATCTGTTATCCCTAGGTAAGGAGAGCTTCCGGCTTTATCTTGTTTTTACAAAGTTAAACCCCGGATAACGATTCGTAAACGTTATACGTATACGTTTTACGTTCAATATAACATATGATATTGTATTATTTATGATACGGTTTCAAAGGGAACTGCTGAATTGTGGAAACGTAAAGGACAGCTTCGAAATCCATCCAGCAGTAGCTCGACGGTTCTGGTAGAATCGACTTCTATTGTTCTAAACATTGAACCGTCATTCACCACCATTCAACCGACGGTTGAGTTTTGAAACCACCCATAAATCACATTAGGGAGAAATTCCTCGGACTGTCCTTCAGCTGATCAAGCGTTGTGCCGCAGACGCCAACCTTTTTTCGGCGTTTGTAAAACACGGAATCGCCTAATTCGCCTACTTCGCTTAAAGGCACTATCAGTGATTTGCAAAATCGTAAAATAAATAATAATATCAAAAATCAGATTTTTGTATGTTTGCAACAAGGATAGGTATCCTAACATACCCTACAAGTGGCAAGACCAAAAGCAACCTAATGAGGACAAAATCTGACATTTTAGTCATTACTGTCCGTACGGACACTTACTAAAACACGTAATTGAATGGAGATTCATATCTTTTAACTCAGATCTATTTTTCCTTTTTGTCAATTCTTAAATTGGACAATTGGAGGATTCTACAGTCTTATCCTTCACCTTTAAGCTATTTCTGTAAATTTCATTTTTTTACTCCTTTGGGAAGATCACTGAAAGTGTCTTTAATTTTCCCTGTGTTGATGTATTTATCACAGAGTATAGTTGAATCTTGTAGAACCAACAATTAACTAAAAACAAATATCTTTGAAATTCAAAATTTTGTTGTGTTTGTCCCAAAAATTCTGGTTGAATTTTGTGAACTTACGCAGAGCAAAAATGTCGAGACTATTTGATCAAACAACGAATTCTCCTAACTTTCACTTCTGTGGCAGAAATCTCAATCATTAGTCTCGGTCCCAGCCTGCACGGAGTCATCTCATTTATTAGCTTGATTAGTCTCTGGCACAGAAAAGTTTTATGAATGGCGGGATGAATGGGCGGTGTGAGCCTATTGCCGCGGGTAATTGGTGGTCAATTTGAGGCAGATGAGGGGTCGAGACAGCTTGTTAAGTGTTCATACCGTCCTCATATCAAGATGCCAGGTGAAAAGGCAAGACAAACTATACACATGCATACAAAGCATAATTGACAATGTCTTGTTTCGCCACAACCAGTGATGTCATAGTTCGACAGTTAACCAACATACCATTCACATCATATAAGCTACCGGGCTTTATTCCGGCTTTAGTCCGTTAACAACTTAATCCGTCACTGAGTTAGGGGGTCATATGACGTCACGGGTGGCCAACAATTTTGCAACTGAGTGGAAATTGGTGAAGACCGAGCTGAGACTCAGTCATAAGACTCAGACTCAGTCATAAGACTAAGTCATAAGTGATCAGACTCAGTCATAAGACTAATTAGATTCTCGGTCTCATTAAATGGTCTGAGCTCACTGCCAATCTTTTATCTTTTGTTGATTTTAGTAGAATTACTAAATCACTTTTTATCAATAAGAAAAATACACAATTCCGCCATGTGTAAATCTGTGCAGTCTTCATATTCAGCACCACACAGTGATCCTGCGTGTATCGGAGGATTATTTTTACTTACCTAGGGAGTCCTGTTTTCGCGCCAGTGAAGCAATTCCATAAATGGAGGGTAGGGAGAATTCAGCGAAGTAAGCGATTTAGGCGATTCCGTGTTTTACAAACGCCGAACCTTTTCCCCCACTCGTAACCTCATGTCACAACAAACGCTTGTACATATATGTTATTGTATTGTACATTACTTTTTTACATTGAAGTTACTCTATATTGCAAATATTTCCTCTTTCATATTATTAATTTAATTTGGCTTACTTATTGTTATTCACTGCTGTGATGTTGAAGTTCAAAATAAATTTGATTGATATTTATAATGCCAAAATAATGACTATATCATGAGTCCTCTGGCCGATTGCCGAGGTTTTGCAGTGACTGGCTAACCCGTAATTGACGTTTTTTCAATGCACTCATTCCTCGAGACTCATCCATCAGTGCAGACGATAGCGTACTTGTACGTATACGTACGTACATACGTCACCAAATTATGAAGAAATACAAAAGAATTTTATAAAATCCTCTCGGGATTTTCAGTTTTGAGACGAGAAAGGATACAAATTTTAGAACTAATGGCAAACAACATTATGAACAAATTGTATTTGTGAAAATTTTGATTTCATTGTCGACATTTAATTATTGAAAAAGCGTCACTGATGACGTCATATCGATTTTCTAATTAATTAATATCTTTAATTTGAAAACAGATATCAAAAATCCGCACATAGATTTTGTTGATAAGCTTTAAAACTCTATGTAGTGAAGATTGCAGCTTCAGAACTGTAAAAATAAACTGTCCCGGGTGAAATTTTAAAATGTATTTCTTTAAAAAAGTTGCATTGCAATGTGGGAAATTATGACGTATGTACGTACTTGTGACATCATGTAATTTTCGGTGCCGTGAACATGAACTAAAATAATAATAATATTTAATTATAACTCACATTTTATCATAAATATCCTTGTCAACATGTTCTGTCGACAAGTTAGACTCCCAATCTTTGACGGTGCATACAAATCATGACGTAAGAAGTTCATCGTTGGGTATCAATCGAGTTATTGCAGGAAGGAAACTTCTGAACGGTCGTGTCAAACAATCGCAATTTGACTCGTACTCACTGATATTAAAACCAAAAAGGTTATAGACCGATCAAACAGTGTGCATAACGTGGGAAACTTGCATACGGCGTACATGTTCTAGTGTAAACGCCATTTTCGTCGTCTGCTGAATTTAACGTCGCCGGCGACGTTAAATTATAAAATCGTTCTGTTTACCCATAAGGAAGCTGATTTGGTCTTAATCATTTCGGGTGAGGGCTTTTGTATATAATAGCCTTACAACCATGCAAAAATATCGATTTTGAAAAACTTGAGGGCGCACTATTTTGCAAATGTGCAAGTGTCTCTTTAAAACAAAAGCTCCCTGTTCAATATATTATTTAAATTATGCATGAAAAAACAAAGAAAATAAAAAGAAATTTAACCCCATTTTTCCTCATAAAATTGTAATGCTACACCCAATTTACACATGAGAGGTATCATTTTAAAGCTGATAATATGGGCTTTTTGATGCAAACAAAATCTCAACTTGAACCTTGATCGACAACTGGTAGCTTTTGATGTGATGGGTCACATATATCGAAGGCAGGACAATTGGGGAGCTTCCGTAAACTGACCCATCTGACACTATTTTTTTTCCTGACACACTTATGAATTCGGAAACTCTTCACGGAATAAAGCGCAGCTGTATTCCGTTAAAGTGTGTCAGAAAAAACTGTGTCAGATCGGTCAGGTTACGGAAACTCCCGGACAATTGTGGTAGCTGCGGCTTTTGCGTCTAATATTACTACTGCTACTGGAACTGTCACTGGCACGCTTACCACCACAATCATCTTGTATCAAATAGAGCAATATCGTTTTCTCGCGCTTTTTGTCCGAGGACCCAACCACCACTGAGTTGGGCTGTGGCATCGCTAAGCTCAGGTTTATATGCACAGTCCCTTTTTGGAAGAGGGACACTTATTTTTTGTGATTAATTTTCCGAATGATTTAAATCAACTTCATTAACCGCTCTTTTTTGTTTTACTTCTATTTGATTTTTGTTTGTTTGTTTGTTTCAAAGTTAGCTTCGCGAGAGTCGTAAACCCCCAAAAAGGAAGGGGAACCCTGTTCTATATCCAGGGCATTAATACAGTGAAAATGATCGAGTACTTGTGTCTCTCCTAAAGGCGACGATTGTCGTACCGCAATTGATTATTTTCCATCAATAAATATAAAGTTGTCGGGCGTTATTGACATAATAAGTCCTTGCCAATTTTCTTGATTTTATTTTCAAGTTCAAAAACAAACCATGCAAAAACACTCAACGATATTAATAAGTAATCCGCAGGAAAGTACGAGCGTTACAAAAACAAGAACTACAAAAATATAGGTTGAAAATAAAAAGAATTCAAGAGTATGCGCATCCACTTCAGGAAAGTTATTCATGATCCGCTGTCGAGGACGGGAGGAACGTCAAAATGCCAACATTACCAATGGAAATGAGTTAACCAATCTCATCCTGTTGGACACAAAATATCCGCAAAATATAACCATAGCATTTGCAGAATGTGAATTCGCCAGACACGGGCGAGAGTAAAGACAGCTAGTTCGGTCATGACCAGTTGTGGCTCGGGCATGAGTCATAACAAATATGAATGTTCCACTTTCATCTAATATGTATTTTGGCTAATAAGAGATGTTATGAGTCCACGGTGAGTGACCTTCTGGATCTGTTCTCCTTGTTGTATTGTCACGTGGACCTCCAACTATTAAGAGTGAAATGTCTGGAGGTTCGTCGATTGTCATATGGGCGGCAATTTTGAGTTATTTAAAGCTATTATAGCGATTTAAAAAAATAAAATAAACCAAATCGCGTTCCCTATTTGTTAATTCCAAGTCCATTTTTTGCACTGTTGTATGGAAATTGCTGTAGTAAACCCCCTGTAATTGGCTAAGCCCCAAGGGAATGGATAGGTGTAAGCACTGGCGTTCTAAATGCAGGGGCATTCGGTGACGAGGGCTCGAACATTGGATCGTTGGGTAAAATATTTGTAAAACATTTATCCCAAAAAATGAGGTCTTTGGGTTACAATGTTCAACTCCCCCCCCGACAAAAAATGGCGTTCTTGAGGATGACAACAATGCTAAAAATGGAGGTCTTAATAGCATTTAATTACGCGTCACCTCCAAAAGGGAGGCCCCCAGCGAGATAAGCTTAACACGCCGTATTCACAAGAAATGACGGTTTTACGCATTATTGTTTACGCATGAAAGTCGGGATCCCGACTTGTTTTAATACCTAAGTGTATTATTTCACAAAGACAGTAAGACAAGGGGTTGATATGACCTAACCCTAGCAGAAAAGAGATATAGAAGGAAAGAGATATAGGAAGGGAGCACATTGACCCACTTGGCGTTTGAACGATAATCTGCCGCCCCATAATTCAATTGTATTCACTATATCTAAAGTGGCCATTCCGAGGATAATCGTATTCAGATGTTCTAGCTCGAGAAAATTCTCAGGTCGTGATTGTTCTTAATTGGGTAAAGATTCCGGGTCTCGGGGATCAGCGAAACAGAACGCGATGAATGCTGCGAAGTAAATACTCAACATTTATTTTGTTTATTTATCATAAATAAAGCCCTACCAGCAAAAACAATATTATCAATATTATGTAAATAATGCAGTACAGTGAAATTAATGTTCACATATTAACAAAATATGTTTGCATACAAGTAAAGATGGTTATAAACATTATAATGGAATTTCAAAAGAGAATATATAACTGGCATAATACTAGTGGAAAGATAGTTTAAATAGCACAGTGAGGATGTCATATTACTGCTCTGCCGTTAGGTGTATATTTTCACTTAAAACTATAAATTGCCCCAAAGCTGGTGAAATTATGGGCCGGTTATATATTTTAAGCTGAAAATGGTCCTGTTAGGGGTCACTTCAGAACCCCTCGGCCCTGTTATGGCAAAACAAAGTACCTTGAAAATTGGCATTTTGAGAAAATTGACTTCGAAGTTTGACTTGGCACTTTTTTGAATGGGATAAACAATTCAGAGAAAGTATGATCTAAAATCTTTATCATATACTGGAACTAGTTTCAAGAAAAATGAAGTAGTTCCATTCTTTCTTTAAGAATTATAGCAAAAACATGAGTTACATTCATTTGCCTACAATTCTTTTTGAAAGATAGTGGTTATGGCAAAAATGCAGTAACTTAAGTTGCGTTTTAGAACGCTTTGAAATATGGCAAAATAATATATTGATGTCAAACATTGTTAATGCATTAAAAGTATTAGAGCACACCATTCAAAACTTTCAAAAAAATAACGTGAAAATCACACCGATTCTTAGGTTCTTTTGTAGCAGTTGCACTGTTTAGGACAATAATTTTATGGCAAATAGCAGTATCTCAGAGTTACTTTAATTTGCCGTACAAAATTGGAGAGCCCAATAGATATAGACACGGCAAAAAACTACTGTAATCTCTGAGTACTGTTTTGGCAGAAAAAAGGAGCAAAACCAAAAAATGTGTTTTTGTGAGATACAGGGTGCTATCTTCCAAACGGTCCATTTAGGTGCCTTGACACTTCGGAAATGAAACTCGCGCGTCAGGTTTAACGGAAAGGAAATGAATCAAAAATGTCAAAAATTTTGAGTTAATGTGTTTTGCCATAGAGGGCCGCCCTGAAAAAGAGCATGGTGCACACCAAGAAAACCAAGACGTCCCGGGTCAAACGTTCAAATTTAGTCAAAACTTTCATCTTTATTTTCACATGGCAGTCTTGGGCAGTAAAGCTGACGCATAACGATGTACTAACTTATTATATAACGAAAACAACAAATACACACCGGAGGACAGCCGGAATTTGTAATAGAATTATACTTTTACCTTTACGTGTTGGACAAGCGTTTCAAAAAATTATACAGGAATAATGCTCGCCGATCACGATTGCGGCAGAGGGATCATGATCAAAGGGTGGTTTTTAATCCCTTCCTTTTTTGCGGGTGAATGGATAAAACAGATTAAAATCGGAATGTGGAAGTCATGTGCTTCCTTCTATCTCTTCTTCCATGTTCAAACTGGCTGCGATTGCATGTACTTGCGTGATTATCCATGTACACGGGATCGACGGCTAACGTCCCCTATAAGACTCAATATTCTCATGTTCTTTTTCCATAAGTCTCTTAAATGATCCAGGGGGAGAGCGGAAATTCCGTTGTATCGATAGTTCTTAGTACAAAGGAAATTTGTCTGAAGTGGCCCTGCCGGGTCTTTGAATTTGGGATAGCAATTTGCAATGAGCACTCAACAACGCTGCCACTCCTAACGGATGTATTTTATTTTTTTTATTTGTATTGTGGGTATTTATTAATCTTTCCCTGGGAAAGGCCAGCGCGACACAAATGTTGGAAAAAAAACCATATGCGCTTGGCCGGACTTCGAAATACCGGCGACCTCTCGTATACTAGTGACGGCGCATCTGAACCAACGGAGCCACAAAGGTGTTAGAAAGCAGCGATAGACCTATCATTATAGGCTGTTAAGTTCGAAGCTGGTTGTTATTGTGTTAATACAAGCCCAAAGTTAAGTCCCGATGAATTTTAGGAGCATTTCAGATTCGAGTAAGAGTTGACAAAGCTGTTATAGAGTTCATTGTAACTTTGAAAAATATCAAAAGCTACGGAAATGAACCCGCACTGCAATAATTTCAATTAATTGAAAACAGTATTGTTTTTTTAATTTTGTATATAGATATTCGCCTTTAAAGTGAAAGAGTTGCCATATTGGGATTCATACATTGGATGAATCCCCAATATGTTCACTTTCATATAAAAAACTTGGAAGAGACGAAAGCAAATAACCAGTATTATTTCCCTATAGTAGGGTTATAAATCAGAATCCCATTCGAGAAGTTTTGGGGAAAACGTTTTCTTAGTTGGAAGGGTGCTGCATCAGAATTTTAGGGTACAACCTCTGGGAAATGTGGGGAACTTTGTAAAAAAGGGGATGAAATTTGAAATCAAGTCAAATTGTGTTAAAGTAGACACTGTACTTGTCTACCCCCCCCCCTTTAAAGGATAGAAAATGTATATCGTCTGTTTGTCAAAAGGTTTGTCTGTATTACAAGTCTACAGCCCTAATTGGTTCAGGATTATTCTGGGGTAACGATATCAATGCTCAGAGTGGTGAACGGTGTTCGAATCATTTGCTCTGGTCCTGCTGAAACAGAAAATTAATTTATGTTCTTGGCTGACAGCTCTGTATAGAAGTTGAGGTCAAGGTGACGCCGATAGACAATGCAGAACTCCAATTATGCAACCAAGTACCAAACGTTGTAAACAAGGCAAGAAGAACAATTTGACATCCTTTCGAACAAAATCGGGAGCATGAGTAGCTTTACCAGAGATGACCTTGAACCTTAGTAGGGCAGTACCTGGGTAACTATAGTCTGATTTTTTATTCTGTTCAGTAAACGCATATTGTCGATGTTACGAATTAATGTGGAGGGATGTGTTGAGATCAAAACTAAAAAGCCGTATTAACAGCCGAAATGCTCAACTTTGTTCAACAGAGTAAGATGCTTTAACCCATTGTGCATGAACTTTTTTGTATCTAATATGTAAAGGCTTCTAACCAGATTCAATTGAATAGATTGTTGTAAAGTCTGAAACACGCTATTGATTCCTTTCTTTGGTGTCAATAATCAAAGAACGGAAAAAGTGTCATGAACATCAAGGCTGGGTGAAGAGGAGGATTAGGCCACGTAGATATTGTAGTTTGTTATGACTGACCAAAACTCTAAAGTGACGTAAAAAAAACTTTGGTTAGTAATAATTACTTATATAATTTTCTTATGTTGAATGCTTCAGAGTTTGTTCAAGTTTGGTGTCTGGAATTTATTCAGTGCATTTGCCTTGTAATATTTGCTTCGTGAGAAAAGGGACATTTTTTAATTATGGCCTTAATCCGATCCGGTATCGTGACATCGAATTTCTATTGTATTGATTGGGTAAAGCATACAACCTCTCAGAACGAATGGAATCGTCGACACGCCCCAAAAACTTTTAATAAACTGACAGGAATAAAAAAATCCGACTATAAAAATCGTAACCTAGACATTTTCTAATCCTTACAGCGATATAAATGTATTGCTATACATTTAAACATAATTTAACCAGATTTCAAACTCTACCTTGTATTAATTTAACCCCTTTTTTAAAAAAATTTCCCCACATTTCCCAGAGGCTGGATCCAAATATTTCGATTTATTATCATCCACACTATCAAAACACCTTCAAACTTTCTTCCCCTAACTTCAAGAACGTGGTCCTTATTTATCACCCTACTAATAGGACACAAAACTGGTCGCCTAAGTCAGTCTAAAATATACACATACTGATTTTAGACTCACTGTCGACTTTATGAGGGCGCATTTTCAATTGCATGTGCCATGTTTACATGTATACTATCAGAATCCTTAATGCCAGAGACGATTGGTTGATTTTATTAGCATTTCGCACCACCGCTTAGTACTTAGTAAAATGTTCCACAGGGAGTACATAACATGAAATATGCCATTTGATAACTATATGGGAATACACTCCCGCTCTTTGGAAGGCTTCATAAGTATTCCACGTCGAGGCAGAATGATTTCCAAATGGAATTGCCCATTGGATACACTCTGTGGAAGGTTTATGTTAAGTCTTCCAAAGAACTAGCATAGGCTTCAAATAGTAATAGTCCAGTGCATAATCGTCTCGTCATATTCTAACAGCTTAAAAGTTACGAAAAAAGAACTACTGAAATAAATTATGTGATGGTCGTCTGGGTTTATTCAATTTCCCTAAGAGCAAAGCAATTTTCTTGGAAGTAATATTAGATCTTATCGACTATCTTGGAGGAAGTCAACAAAGCGTTCTTATTTGCGTCGTATGTCTTGAGCTATGGTATGAATGCTTTCATAGCCATGCTTCAACGTTTATTCTACTAATAAAAAATCATGGAGGAAAAAGGGGCTCAAGGCATTCGCTGGAACACCTAACCCTCGTCTAAGGAAAGGGTGATTACAATCCCCAGGAGGGTTTTTCCGTCGCCCAAAATACACTACCTAAACAAACAGACAAATAAATAAAAACATCAAAGAAACAAATAATCCTCATAAACAAACACCCCCCAAAAAATCCTTCCAATTACCAGACCGTCTTTTGCGCTCATTCGGTGAATAGAAATTATAACACTTCTCGGGGGGGGGGGGTATTTGGTAGGCCTTCAAAGTTCGGTATTGTGAAGGATAGTGAAATCTTGAAGATGTCATTGTCTTGCTCCTGTAGAAAGCATTAAATTAACTATATAAGTCAGAATAGTCATTTCGTTTAGTGTTCTGCCAAAAATCGGGTGAAATTTCTGCGTTTATACGATCTCTGCTTAAAGCAGAAAGTCAGCCTGGTTGTTTTAAAAAAATCGGGAAAGTTAAAAGTTTTGGGGATCATTACGTTGCGTAAAACGAACTTGGTCTTTATTAATCAATAGAAAGAGGAGATCAATAGCTATAATGTAGATATCAAATAGTTCATGTTCAAGTACTATTATAGAAAGGGTTGGACGTTTTACATAAATGGTTCAGATAGACGAGTGTTCAAAATATCTGTTCGTTAATTTTTGACATACCGTGTTTTTAAAATTAAGAGTATTATTAGTGGACAGCTTTTACTTGCGTGTTTAGGTCATTCCATCTCCTTTTATGTAATAAACGTACCGTCGTAATTCACAATACAATATGAAATCAAATAAAGATAGAATTTCTGTAAGGGAAATATATAATAATTGAACAATATATGGAGGAAGCACAATGTCACATTAAACTACATTGCACATGAACAGGTGGCGGAAAAGAAAACCAATAGGTGAAAATAATACGGTTTTTGGAAAACTGATATCTTTATAGAAACAGAAAATTGTATTTAAAGAGACACGAGGATATTTCCAGAAAGAAGGAACCCATTTATTATTTTTTTTCGAAATCAGGTTTTATGCATGTATCCTTTAAATCCCTATATCCCATTTTTGCCACTTTTCAAAAAGCGGACCACTGCCTTGTGTTTAGGGGGAAATTGCCTCTAGATCTAACAAGACAAATAACGCTAGCTCCCTTTTTTGCGGTGATCGTCAGGTTGGTAGTTGTTTTCCTCTAGGGACGTAAGGGATATGGAATGCTTACCAAATGTATGTAATCACAAGTAAAGGGAATAAGCCGAATACGCCGTTTCATTTAAGATGATGATTTATACATTTTCTGTCGAGCATGCCTTTCCATCACCATAGCAAGTTCAAACAGAGTTTTATTTTTTTAATTTAATAAACCTTTAAACGAGTCATAAAAGGGATATTTTTAATTAGATTCGGGGATCCCCGGTCCTAATTCGACGGCAGCACTGGGAACTTGAAATTTCTGTCTGTCCATTATAAAATAACACAATCTCACGAAATGATCCTAATTTGTGTCGCGTGAACTAACGGAACAGTTATGTACAACGCGTACATGGCGCTATTTTCGGACGAAGTGATGATAGACCTTTTCGGAGAATTGCCACTTCGTCTAATATCATTCGTCTAATATCCATATAGTCTAATTCCATTTGGTCTAAAACCACATAGTATAATACCCACATACTCTAATTTCATTTTGATATAATCACCAGATTGTCTAAAACCATTTCGTCTAATGCCATTTCGTCTGATGCCCATTTGGTCTAATCATATTGCCTAAAACCATTTCGTGTAATGTCATTTCGTCTACTGCTCATTTGGGCTAATCACCAGATTGTCTAAAACCATTTCGTCTAATGCCATTTCGTCTGATGCCCATTTGGTCTATGATACATGGCGCTATTTTCGGGGAATTGCAACTTCGTCTAATATCATTTGTCTAATATCCATATAGTCTAATTCCATTTGGTCTAAAACCACATAGTCAAATATCCACATATTCTAATTTCATTTTGTCTAAAAACACTTGGACTAAATAACATTTCAACTAATCACCACATCGGCTAATACCATTTCGTCTAATGCCCACTTGATATAATCACCAGATTGTCTAAAACCATTTCGTCTAATGCCATTTCGTCTGAAGCCAATTTGGTCAACTCCTCATATTGTCTAATGCATGTATAAACAGCGTGCACCATATTACAAGGCAAATATACCAAACACGAAATGACATGTTGCACATTATTAATTCTGCTTTTCAGACCTTCTGTAATGTTACCTATCTGACGTTTTTTTTAAACATAACTTGTGATATGTGTTGAAATGAAGTTGACCTTTCATCACTTTTATTTATTTATTCGAGACCTGTCTTGCATTTGTTGGCCAAAATGGTTAACATAAGGTTAAAGATTTTTCTTCAAAACAACTCTTTCTAAGCTGCAATAGTATGGTAAAAACTGAGTCTGATATCAGAAATAAAAAATCCCAACTTGAAGTTTTTCCCCAAAAATCAATTTTGTACAGATATTCTGCTTTCGAACTGAGGTATCAAATACTAGCATGACTAGTAATATTAAATCTGAAAGCCTTACTTTTGATCATGTTATGAAAAATGTTTTTGGGTGGGACAGTGTCAATTTCATTTAGTTATGATTTTCATTGGGGGTTCTTTACCCACTCATAACTAAACTTGTACACATTTATATTTTTTGCATCATGCAGTTTCGGATTCCTGAGATTTCAAGCTTCATTTTGATATGTGATGCACTTTGTCCAAATTAGGTCACCAGTTACTCGAAAAATGTTTTTTTCGTGCTCTTAAAACATAACTTGTGATATGTGTTGAAATGAAGTTGACCTTTCATCACTTTTGTGTAATACACTTATCACGGTACCTCGTTAAAACTAATAGAGGAAAATGTGCTTGTGCTTGTGAGTTTAGACTATATGGTTATTAGACCAACTGATCATTAGACAAAATGGGTTTAGACTAAATGGTTATTAGACAAACTGATCATTAAATGAAATGGATTTAGACAAAATGGGTTTAGACCAAATGATTATTAGACCAACTGATCATTAGACCAAATGGGTTTAGACAAAATGGGTTTAGACTAAATGATTATTAGACCAACTGGTTATTAGACTAATGGGTGTAGACCAAATGATATTAGAGGAAGTGAGAATTAGACCTGTTAGCCATCAGACGAAATGGTTATAGACAAAATGGCAATTAGACCAACTGGTTATTAGATCAAATAACAATAGACAAAATGGTTATTAGCCTAAATGGCAATTAGACCATCCTGAGTTTAGACCAAATGGTGTTAGACCAAGTGGTTATTAGACGAAGTGGAATTAGCCGAAGTGATGATAGACCCTATTTTCCGGCTATTTCGTATTTGGAATGACGTTTTCATTTAGCGCCGTTGAAGTATTATCGAGATCCGACATTAATTATTCTAAAAACAATTTCCTTCTTTTACGACACGTAGAAAAGCTCGAGCTTTACCATTTACAGGGTTAGTTTACTAGCCAATTATCAATGCAACTATGCCAAATCTCATTTTAAAAAAATGGGGCACTCTTAAAAATGTGTTGTTATTGCTTTAAGTGATGATCATGATTCTCTTCATGAAACTCTTTAAGGACACCTTGAATATAAAGACCTAAACACGAGTTCCAGTTCCATCATCAGGTCACATGTGATTGGGGAATCTGCATGTGACGTCACAAATATCAGTGGTATGGGATGCACCAATAGATTTCAAGGGTTATAAAGACGTTTGAATGTAACGTTATTTTGTGCTTTTATCTGTCAAGATCTCTTCTTTTTTACTCTCGTGACATTTTCTTCTTCCTTTCCTTCCAAGATTGCAGAGAGGGTTTACCTGATTTTTTCCCAGTGTGTGGTTGTGTGTGTGTGTTTATTTTATAAATTCAACCAAGCCTTGAAATCTAATAGCATTTGATCAAATGCATAGTAAAAATGATAACAAAGAATTATGAACTAAAAGGAAAACATGCTCTACACTATTAAGGAAATTATAAAAACTGTAACAGTTACATCCTGGCGTGAGAATAATGAACTCTAGCTAGAAAGCCTGAATACACGACGAAATGAAAACCACTAATGGAACATTATTTGGTAGACGTTTCATATAGAAGTCCCATGGATGCAAATGAGGTATTGCCATTCATTCCGTCAAGCGCTACTGCACATCACCATACAGCGCATGACGGAATCAATTGTAATACCTCATTTGCATCCATGGGACTTCTATAGGAAACGTCTACCCATAATTGCGATTATTGGCATCGTAAAGTGCGCCATTTAAATTATGGAATTTTGAATGCTATGAGACAAGTAAACAATGCCTTATTTATACGTCGGGAAGATCATGACATCAATTATAAAGAAAAATAGTTTGATTCTATTTTTAGAATTGTTACTACATTATTTGCAATCATATACATCGCACAGCCCATTAGGGGAAATAGATGGTCAGTTTCAATGCACAAATAGAGATGTCATATGAAAAAGTCATTATGTGGCATGAACTTTAAAAATGAGGGAGTCATCCTGATTGAGTTGTCGTTACGTGACCGACATACGTCTTTCGAAAGAACTTACCTTGACATGGTCACATTTTCGGTTGTGAGTGCATTTCCTGATACCAGACGTTGGAAACTGTCAAAAATAGTTCTTTGACAATCGTGTACTCCTAATACTAAACAACAACAACAACAGCAAAAACAACAGCAAGGGGAAAATTGCATTATTCACTAGGTTTATATTAGTTGTGCTATGGCTATAGCAAAATCCTCTTAGAAAAAAATTTAAAAATTTTGCATAAAATTAAATTTCATATCCTACCTTATTATTTTTCATTACTCCCAGGGGGAGTATGGCTTTCATAGAATAGGTCAATGGTTAACTACATTTGATATTCACACAGCCGCTGTCAAATGTTCTGGTAAGTCTTTTACATGTCTACAGTGGGAGTAGAGTATGAATTTAAATGGAATAGCCACATTATCCCTTTATACATCCCCGTGTGAAAGACTTAAAGGGACATAATGGCATGAAAAAAATGACATAATGAAAAGGACCCTTAATGAAATCACTTCCACGAGTTTGAAAATAATTTGGATGTTTATACATTCTGTAAAAAAACAGTAAACGTAAGAGTTCAGGGGGGAAGTGGCGTTTGTGGCAATTCTGGAACAAGGATGCTGACATATTACGCCAGCATTTACCAAACTTGAAAAGCATGTTGTCATCAGCTCACAGACCATTGCTTTTGTATATGTGCTAATCCCGGGCTAATCCATCTGTAACTTGCGAGATCAATATCTTATTATAAGCCTAAAGTACAATGCTGAATCCCGATGTGAAAGCGCATATAGTCCGGGAGATATTATAGTTCGGCGGGCTATTGTTCCTAGTGACAGGGATCCTTCGGACCCCTGTCCCAAGGAACAATAGCCCGCCGGGCTATGGGAGAAGCTCCTACGGACGATGAATCCTTGGTACAGAGGTCCACTGGACAACTGCACCTAGGAATGGTAGCCCTTACTGCATCATGTATTTTAGCCTATTGTGTATGTGAGCCGGACTATATCCCCTACCGGACTATAGTGCCCTTTACAGCAGTAAAAGTAATCAGTGTCCGCGATACTATGGTCCTAAGTGTGACGCTCTTAGAATCACGAATGAGCTATTCAAAAGGGAGGACAAATAGAATAAAACGAGCGATGGTTGCCAACCCCTTCCGTGGTGTAACGCCAAGGTCTAGGACTGTCAAATTTAATGAAGTTTTTCGCATCCAATGAACCAGGTTCGAATCCTAGGCTGCGGGATTGTTAGCTTATATTTTACTCTCTTATTTTTTTAGTTGCGTAATGTAATTTAACACAAATGAAAGGTTGGCATTAAATACGAACGCAGATTTTTTTTTTATTATGGTTCATCGTGCAACGATGAGGAAGGAAAAATGAAGCTTGTACGAGTACAGAATGTGTCTGAATGTTTGAATAAGAATACAATAATATCACAAATACACGGATATAATCTCAGGGAAGCATTGTCCCATGGATTACAACCCTATTGTCCTGGTCAATTAAATTAGATGGTCTTTTTTATTAATTATTTCAAAAAAAATACGTACGTTCGAAATAAATAACGAAAAGAAAGTTGTTTCGATCTTGGACCTAACGTTTTTTACATGACGTAGGGAAAGGGACATTTTAAAACCTTCAAATCTATTGAAATCTGGGTATTTTACACTCGTTTTCAAAATGAGCGAATAAAAGTTTGTACTATAGTAAACGTTTTGTGGAAGGTTCCTGACACTCTTTGTAGGTAGTAAAAGTGTTCGGAGGATATTATTCACGATCAACATTGTCAGCTACTGGTAGAAATAACTAAATACCAACTTTGCCAAAGATTCAAATCCAACCTTTTTACAATACAAAAGAGATGGTATTCAAGGAGTTACACGGCTTAACTTGAATGAGACAACATTACAGGAGAGCTGTTAGATTACTTTGTCCGTAAAATTGATTTAAAACAGACAGGCCTCTATTAAGGGAAATATCAGGATTTCAACGATGCATTTAGTATTGCCCATGCATTAATGCATGCTCAAACACCTGAAATCAAAGTAAGGTCCACGACAATAATATTGTTCGTAGTAAAATGCTTTGAAGCGCCCCTAATTCGTGAATAGGTCTGTCATCAAAGTTTTCAGAGTCACAAGTCAATATCACCTGGACCAGTGTGTTGTAGTTTGTCAATGAAAATCAGTGTAAATGAATAAAAAATCCAAGGAAAAATGTGTTCAAGTTGGGAACCCAATAATCTTGTTTGGTACAATGATGAATAACAACTTTTTTTGTGATTTTTTTCGAAAGCCTATATTTTTGGAATAATTAATAAAAAACCGACATCTAATTATATGAACAGACAGTATGGTAGTGTCCACATGACAATAATAGTCCGGTTTACCAGGGTCCGGGGGACCATGATACCCAGTGTTAAGTTGTCCACTGGACATTATACAGCTACCATGTCCAGGACAATGATACCCAGTGTTAGTTGTCCACGACATATATCCTTATCATGGGTCCAGGGGGACCACGAGGGGGGGGGGGGGGGACCCAGTGTAGTTGTCCACTGGGACGTTAGTATCAGATATCATGGTCCAATGGACCATGCTACCCAGTGTTAGTTGTCCACTGGCCATTAATATCAGAACCATGGTCCAGGGGACTATGGTACCCAGTGGTGTATGTCCACGGACTTTACGTCCCTTCATCGTGGTCAGACATGATACCAGTGTTCGTTGTCCAATGGACATTAATATCAGATAGCATGGTCAAAGGACCATGAAAACCATGTCAGTTGTCCACTGGACATTAATATCCGTTACCATGGTCCAGGGGACCATGATAAACATTTGGAAAGTCAATGGACAATTAATGTAAATGAATTAAACATTATTCCCTGTGCTGAAAACATATAAAATTTAATAAATGCACGTTCATACGTGAGTGCAGTGAAGTTTAAACTCTATTATTGATAAATATTGTATGTAATGGCGTAAATTAGGGACCAAGGAATATATAAAAACGTTATTATTTTCCATAATTTCCCCGGTCTACAAAATGGAATGCAGTCCCGTGATCAGGTTGTTCGGGGGGAGGGAAGGAGCAATTTTTGTTCAAAAGGGGATTTTCTCCAAACTCGGCCACCAACCCCCCAAAAAGGGGGTATTTTTCTTTGGCAAAGTGACGTTCCCAAAATTTTAACTTTTTTCGACAAACAAGCATTATGGCTGAATTTTTTAAGACCTTTTTAGCTTTATGTTGGCCCTTTTTCCTACCCGCCCCCACTGGGGAGGTGATCGGTAGAAACCCTCCCTGATTGTCCCCCCTTCCTCGCTTAAAAAAGTAAGATTTTTTTATGACAGTTGTGATATAATAGTATTTTACTACGTTTGTGAGTAGGACTTTTGTGAGTGAAATAGTTTTACTGAAATTCGAATATTTGTATTGAATTATTAGAATTATGTTTAGACATGTTAGAGCTTCCACGTCACCTGATAAGTTTGTCAATTAAACCTTTTCAAAAGATTCCATAATAATATAGCCGAAAACTATAAACCTCGTCTACAGAAGGGGGTGGGGGGTACCCACCCAATAGGTTTTCCCCGGCTTGCTAAAACCCCTTCTTTGGTGCCCAAATATCTAATGTAATGTCAATTGAAATTTTCCGCTCCTTTTTTTATCAAAAAAAACATAGAGCCACGGGGTATGGGTAAAGATACGGAATGGATCCTAAAGTGATGGATAGAGGGATGGCAACCCCACGGGGTGAAGTACCAACAGGCCTAGCACAACAAAAGAAACATCACAGGCCACTTGATTTAGTACCAAAAGTAGCTATGTGTCCCCTTCTTGCCATTGATACCAAAATGAGTACCAAATATCATAGCATTACTTCAACCAATGCGTCATTAAAGTTCGCACGTTAGCAATTGCAATTCAATTGACACACCTAGGGGGAATATTCAATTTTTTCTCCGAGAAATGTGAGGAAATACGATTTTTTATGCGGTTTTGGTCCTACTTCATGGAAAATGACTATTTATATTTAATGAGAGCAGTTTAGGTGCTATAATAATGTTTTTGAGGTCGCCAAAATTGAGAAATATTAATTTTCTGACCCTATATTCAGATTTCTAATTCCTCAAAGATATGACGTTATAGGGACGTCCTAATGGAGAGGTTGGTACTCGTTTTGATACCAATGAAAGGAAAAAACTCTAAGTATCCTGTGGTACAAAATTTACAGGAATTGATGTCAGTAATTGAAATGAACAGGAGGGTGGTAACCACCCCCGGAAGTTTTGTACAAAAAATGGTTCAGGTAGACGGGGTTAATTTCTTCTAGCTTGTCAAGTGTATTGTAATGTATAAAGTTTTGTGATAATTATGGATTAAACATGCAGACTCGAATTCATTTGAACATTTAGTGAATTATCGAATACTAAAACCATATGCATTTTGCACTTATATACTCCCGCCTAAAAATCCGAACGATATAAATTACTGTATTAAAAAAGGTGTGTAGGTATGTAGGTGAAGTATAATAATAAATGCCAGGAGCGTTGTTCGCGTAATGTGTTTTCTTATTGACTGTGTCGTAATTAGGGGCGCAGATCTAAGGCCGAAAGTCGCTCGTTAAGCCAAAAAAAAAAACCAAATTTGGAGTACATATAGGATTCTGGCTAAATTTATTGTTCAATATAGAAGGTGTTTGGAACAGTTTTTACAAGTTTTTGCATCAGTGGTTAAGGAGTTATACCTAATTAAAATAAAATAGCATGTTTCGGTGGACCATCTATGTTTTTTCGGGTGTAACAACAATATAAATAAACGTAGCATGTTGTTTTGGTTGCATTTTGAAGGCAGTGAGTGCTGTATCTAATCACACATTGTTTGTGAAATAAATGGTGTTTTCAGGTGTGTATTTTTAATAAATTATGCAATTTTCATTTTGTAGACACTTGACAACTTTTGTTTATGAATTTTCAATCGAAAATCTAACCACATGGAAACTTTCCACTGCAATACATTTTATGAACCCATCTCGGCCTGTCACAGCAGTGACAGTATGATATCAACAAAAGACATGAAGTTACGTTACAAAATATAGAGGATCGGCTAGTGGTGAAAATTCGTTTCAGGATTACGCCACGTCGACAATGCAGCCTTTGTTCCTTTCAATTAGCCACTGTGAGCTCCAGAAATTAACCATCATTGTCATCATAATGCGTACGTGTTCATGAAAAGAAGCCTATTATGACTTTGAAACGCAGCAGCGGGCAGTCGGCCCAACAGTGGGGAGGAAACAGGTGTGATTGAACATGCTTTGTGTCTAGATGTAAATGTGCCGCTTAATAGGAAAACATGTCAAACATTAATTCAGGTTAAAGTTATGTCGTGTCCTAATTATATGGTCAACTAAAGAAGATGTATGACGTTAATAAAGAAAAAAAAAATTCACACATGTGATTTAGTGGCTTGTGGAAGAGCGTGTTGATATCGCTAGCTGAGATGTTTACGATCAAATTTAAAAAGACCTCAGCATATTCCAATATCATTAGGCTCAACTTGTACTTATTTATCCATGCAAAGTACAGGTTCGAAAAGGAATAAAGCATTAATACTAAAGAAATTTAGAGCCATCACCACTGGGAAAAATAAGATATGACAACAGTACCGCTAGTACAGCAATTCGAAATGTTCATTGCACTTCAAGGAACACCGACATATTTTGAATATAGGGCGCCGTAAAGTTTGGTCAAAAAGGACGTTTTGGGTGTTATTATTGCCGTTTATGTGTTCTTCACCTGAAACGAAAAAAGCCTAAACAGCTATGTGTTTAAATTCAGGTTATTGTGTAATACGGTAAAACCCACGACAGAAGAGTTAGTCCGGGGCTTAGGTTGCACAACTGAAATGTAAGAAATGCACATCAGGACTTGGATCAATTGCCTATAAATCTCATACCATTTGTAAATTACTGTATTAGCTGACTTATATATGCCACAGTTAAGAAACAACGAAGACAGAATATGATAAAAATAAGTTTGTTTCCATTTTTGTATGATGAGAAAGATACAAAATCTTGAGTGCATTGTAAAAAATCATGATTAGCAATAATTCCAACATTTTTTACATTCTTACTATAATTTAATTACCGCGTTTAAAACTAAAACATATTTAATTAATTTTAGAATGGAGGGCCATATTTTATTATCTCATTGATGGATAGCTTTTAGTAATAAAATAGTATTTAGATATTCAGTATGACGTTGACGGGAAAAAAGACTGTCAAATTACTACGCACAGTTTTAGAGTGATCATAGCACATAAAAAAAGCACTGACATATGCCCTATATGGTATTGAGTTTATACTAGGCACTTTTTTAATTTCCAATCAGGTACAGAAATTCGCCTGTTGTTAAGAAGTACGGAATTGACGTATGTGAAAAGCAAGTCAAAATTCAATTCGTGATTTTTACTCTTCACGATGTTTTTGGAGTTTGTGAAAATCCCTTGGTGATAACGTTAAAGCCGCGTTACAAGTACTGCAATAGACAGCAGTTTTTTAGTGAACAATTGAAATTAAAAAGAAACACACGATATCAATTAAAATATGGAAAACTATGTCACTATCTCCTGTGCGGGACGGCCATCTTCACGAATGAGGTCCGTCACTATCATTTCACTGTAAAAACACCGTGAAATTTAAATACCATTTGCACTATTGCCTAAACATTTTTAAAACGTTAAAAATCGAAAAATGTCAGTGGCGGTAGGTGTTGTTTAGGCATTTGACGCCAGGTGTTTAGAGATTTTACATGTTTAAATCAACATTAAACTTCGAACCACGTTTATAAACAAGGTTTTTGACAGTGAAACTTTAACGCAAACAACTAAAGTTACTTGGATGTTTCCATTTTCTAAAGGGTCAATACATATTTTAATTTTTTAGCTTGCATCGAAGTAAGATGGGATAGGCACGAAGAATTCATGTTACAAAACATATCTCGACAAATTCACTCTTTTCTGTAGGTGTTCGGGCATCGACCCCAAGTGACATGTTTATTTCTTAAACCCGGGGGATGGTATCAACAACAATATGGACCGATGATACAGGGACGTGCCACAGACATTGTTCTCATTTTCAGCATTCTGGTATATCAATGACCCCGTTTTCATGAACAATTTTGGTCTAACCAGGCGTCGGGGGGTTTCTTCACAAATTTTCCGCAAATATTTTTGGACAATTATTCAAATTTTCTCTCGGAACCCAAAATTTTCTAAAAAAAAATTGTTCGAAAATAGTCAAACTGATGCCAAAATTGTCCAGATTTGCCTTAAAATGTCAAAATTTGGAGGAAACAATGGCAAATTGGGTTTAAATTTGGACTCAAATTTGCATCTTTTAAAACTAATATTGGGTATTCAAAATTAATTCAATTTGATCTGAACTTGTGTCAAAAATTGGACAAATTATTTTGGTGAGCTCTCCGATGACTAATCTGTTTTTAGCGTGTTCATGATAAGAGAGGGTTTTTCTGCTTAGATGTGAGTTAGGATTAGTTGTATACGGATAAGGAGCTCCATATATTGGAGAGGGATTTGTATAAATAAATTCTATCTTCATTCTGAGGGTGCCTTATATCTCCCACACCCTAAGAAAAAAGGTTCTAATTCTTTCCTCTATATAAGTCTTCAACGAACCAAAAATAGTTTGAACTGCCGATAGCACATTTATGGTCTGTAGGAACCTTTTTGGGTTCTCAGATTCTTAAGAACCCTTTGAGGGTTCCAATTCTTAAAAGCTCTTAATGGGTTCCATATAGAGGACAATAAAAGGTTCTAAAGCCTTATTGTTTCTGGGAGTGCATCGCCATCTGAGTCCCTTACACCTGAATCACATCTCCATTACGAGGTCCTTAACAAACCGTCCCATCTCCACTAAAAGTTCACTCAACCATTCCCTTTCCGCATCTCCTTATGACGACCCGTTATCTAACTCCTAACCCTTTGAACGTTTAAAAAGGGTCATATTTTGAACCCGTTGTTTAAGGGGTTAAAGTTTGACCCTTTGTGGTCAAAAGTGTAAATTGACCATTTGTAGTCACTATTTGCCCCCTTAGTTTAGGACGAGTGCATAGTTGGCAAGGTGAAGGTCTAATTAAATGATACACGATTTAAAATTACCAATACCATGAATACAGTAGCAACTGCATAAAGTAGATTTTTATTAGTAGAGAACTTTCCGGAAAATCCCTTTCAGTTGAAATGTTTCTTCTAAAATAGGAAAGAGGCCTGTTGATGGAGCTTCAAAATGAAAAAGCAAACACATCAAACTACATCTGAATCTATACATGTACTCATTTATAATTAATGGATGTTTTCAATTAGTTTATATAGTTGTAAAGGGGAAGACACTAAAAGGAATGTTTAAGAAAGAAAGCAACGAAAACAAACAAACTAATACTGTACTTTGTAGTGATTAGCTTCAGACAGTAACCTACGCTGTAAAAATATCGTTAATTTAGTACATTATTTACTGTAAGCAATTCTCCCAACAAATTCCTGGAATATTAGAGTATCTCTGAAAATAATTCAATCACAACCAAAAACTTTATTTTGGTGAGTTACTACAAAAATGTGATTATGTAGGGAATATCATTTACTAAAATCCACGAGTTTTAACAGAATATATCACAGTTCTCCATTTGAGGACCACCACTATCCTCACAAATGAGGTCCGCCATCATTTCACTGTAAGAACTGTGAACTTATACACCTGTGTACTGACTATTAGTAGACTATCCCCAAATGTCACCAGTTTTTACGGTGCGTATCCAAAATATCGATGTTGTAAAATATTTTAAATCAGTTAAGTTTGTTGTGAAAAATATACGGAGAATTGGAATGAAACCTGATTTTATGGGATTTGAAGAGCCCCATTTTAACATGTTTAACATAGTCATAATAGGTTTACATAAATTGGTGTGTTTCCGGTTTTTCCAAATACAAATAGTTTTCTTTGTTTTGCAGCATTTTCCTCTACTTCGTTGTCATTTTTACAGGTATTAAAAATCGTCGAATTATGAAACTCCGTTGTTACGAGGTTGTGGATAACAATATCTACCAACGTGGAAAATTGTCTACCAAGTCCCTCGCCCCAAATTGCAATTTTTACTTGGAAAAAGCTATTCATATTTGTTGAACTGCGAAATAGATTTAAAAATGTTTATAGCTCATATATTGCAAGCGAAGAAGCCATTTTTTTTCAAATGATGCCGCTACCCTGTTACAGAAATCTATAGGAATTTGTGACATGTGTTTGCAAAATTAACTGTTTTAAATTAAAAAAAATGTAAATTGACTCTTTACAGAAATAGTCTCATATTAAGCATCTTGATTAATATTTTCTTCAATGATAAGACATTGCCTAACAAAAACAATGATTTTCAATTAAAATTGATACACAAGTCGCCCCGGATATCCGCTATACATGTTCTGCCATTGTATACGAACTCACAAAAGACGGGGACCAGCGCTGGTTATCCCAAACGGTGGCTTAATCCGTTGACTTTCATCATTTACCATTGCTGCATCTCATGCACTGCGTTGAATCAGTGATTTGGACTCGTGTTTTGATTTTAAGAATTTCTGCGCAAACATTGGTCGAAGGGGATTAAACTTGAACCATTAAGGGCAATTAGGAATCCATTTTATGAAATTTAGTGTTTGAGTCAATAACTCAGGTAAATTCGTTTTATGATGGCAAAATACGAGGTTAATTTCTACAAAAATCGATAATGAAGGAATAAAGTATGCAAATTTCTACAGAAGCTATGGATTTGCAAATGACGGTATGTCTTTTGAATTTCGGGAATTGACAAAAAGTTGCAAGAAGTCGCATGTTAAAAATACTTCCGTCTTTTAAATTAGAGAAGATTTTGTATAAGTACTAAGTGTTTCAAAAAAAATATGCAAATTTTCAGGTTAATCAGCCTATTGTTTTAAAAACAGGTAGGTGTAAAAACCTTGTAAAAAACTTCTGGAGGGACTTCAAATATTTTATTATTCATTTTATCCAAAAAAATCCTATATGTCCTCAACTTTCCGGTTCAGTGCGTTTTGACCTTAGATCTGCGCCCCTATAATGCATTGATACGAAGCATGATGTGGAAAGTTTGAGAGATTAGCAGTGGCTTGGCGGTTCCTTGAAAGCAAGTTGAAAGCACGTTGTGGCATTTCAACTCGTTCGCGATTTTTTTAGAGGGGAGTATATTATGAACAATGAACATTACGAAATTGAATTCAGGGAGTCCGTTTGGAACAGAATTCGAGAAACAAGTTGTGCCGAACCCGTCAAACTTAAAGAGAAATTTCCCAGAGAGAAGCGCCCTCAATTTTTTTCGAACCCAAGTTTTTTGCATATTGAATGCGTTACCATTTATTAGATCAAACCTGAAGTGAATAGCCGATACAACACGTCCTTTCTGTAAAGTGTAGTAGTAGTTGTAAGTAACAAACAAGTTTTAAAATCCGGTTTTGTCCCCGCAACGGGGGGTTGTCCGAATTCACCTCACATTCGATGCAATCGCCCTTAACTCCCTCCTTCCACTTCACCCGATTCAATGCAGCCCCCATCCCCAACCCAACACTCCTACGCTCCTCCCCACCTTGCTTCCCCAGTCCACCTCTTGGGTCGCCCTCTTCCCTCAACCACCCACCCTCCACTCACAGCCTTTTAAAACCTGCTCCTCATCCTTCCCTCAGCACGTGCCCATACCATCCTACACCATTCGCTTCGCCAGTCGGGTCAGCCGCCTCTCCAAATCCCAACATCTGCATCAAACTCAGTCTCTTCCTATCATCAATTTCACATTCATTCATCACACCACACATTGCCTCTCACATCGCTCCTCTGTCCTTCTCAAATCCCCAGGTCTCATTTTCGCTCAGACCATGTCTCGCTCCAATACAGCATCACTGATCTCACACCAACCACTCTTGTATCACCATCCCCTTTCTTTTCTTCTTCAAAGGAATCTTCTCCCATGTAACAACTCTCCACATTCCCTAATCTTCACCCACCCCTACCTTACTCTGGCTGTCACAGCCGCCTCACACCACCCTAACCCTTCTCCCTAGTATGTATGTACTCACTTCATCACGTTTCCAACCTCTCCACACAACTTTTTCCCCAGATACATGATTTAGGTAACGACCCCAGAAATTCATAGCATGTTTTCCTAAAAGGACGATTAGGATAACTGGGCCAGTTCAAAAACAAGGTTTTCGATTTTCTTTCGTCTTGTTTAAAAACCGTCGAAACCGTTTCTCGTAGGTTGGTCTACAACCGATTAAGGGCAATTTGAGAGAAGTTTGTAGCCTCAAAATGTCTCCTCCTTGTAACTGTCGACGTGTCTGTATGTCATATGTCAATGTTCAAGATTCAACAACTTTCCATGTTGCGGCTCTACTCTCCCTGACAAAACATGTCGGGACACTTTTTTTATATTTGTGTTCTTTTAATAGGCCTATATTGGTTAGTTTTGGCGTTTTGAAATGCTGTTCCTTTGTGGTTTAGATTAAACAATTAAAAACATTCAATCCCGATCCCACCCCATCCATCACACCGGTCAAAAGTATTGCAGGTTTCAACAATGTAGGTGGAGAACGACGATTTGTACAGTAGGTCATTGTAAAACGTCCCAGACAATTTTGATCATACATAACGACTACAGCACCAGCATCATGGAGGGGGGGGGGAGTTGTCAAGAGGGGGCGGTGGAAATGACCAAATATAGTCTGATAAATACTAAAATACCTGTAGTGTCTGGTTTATGCTTAAACAGTAAAAAATAATGAAGTGCGCAAATTTGCGATTGTAAAGCCAAAATGTTGTTATATTGAAATTTAACATAATAATAATATATAGCAGAGATTTATATAGAGCTGTGGATATTTGTGCCTCTAACGCTTTCACAAAAAAATGGCCCGCTGATCACTGTGGACATACCATACCTAAACCATTTAGCATCAATAACATTGGGCGCAATTCCTCTCCCTCCTTCGCTGCTCCCGTGGCGCCGCCACTGCCTATAAAGAACGGTAGTCCATCTCGATCCAGCACCAACCAATCTTTACTAGGCCTGATAGTCCGTCTCATATTTTGGGACACTAATTCCTAAGGAATGATAGTTCGCCCGCCGGACTTGCATCCCCATGTGCCGGACTTTCAATCCTGGTAACTATTAGTCCGACGGACTGTAGTTTCTAGATGTGTACATCCCCCGGACTATAAAACCTGGACTTAGAATCTCCGGACCATGAGTACGGGCGGACAATACAAAAAACTTCCTACACCGGTCCTGACTGCTGTTTGAATTGTGTCGCAAAAAACATGGCTAGATAAAATGTGAAATTCTTCAGGGATGGTGTGAACAAATTGCTTTTCTGTTCCAGAAATTGCCACCAAACTACCACTGGCCACCCCCGGAACTTCTCCTGTTTTTTACTGTTTTTACAGAAATGTAAACAATTTCAAACTGTGAAGTGATTTGCAGTAAGAGGTTCCTTTTCATATGTCAATTTCTTTTCATGCCATTATGTCCCATTAAATAAACCTGGGGAAGTAATGATTACATTCATAAAATAGCCATTGCGATAAAATATTTTTTCTTTAATCACTGTCAACATTGTTTGCTACAGATCCGATCGTAGCCCTGAGGTTATTTCTGAATGTAAGCGGCTCGTGTGACGTTGGTAGCTATAACATGACAGAGTTCCTATGCGGCGAAACTCCAGCGTTGTTATTATTTATTATTTCTTTTGAAAGGACCTTTCGGTGTTGTTGATAGGAAAATGTTAAATTTATAAGCGTACGTAGGGTAGAAAACCCAAGGTATGGGCCTCGAATCCCTAAAAGTTTATTACATTTTTTCTGCTATATCATTATTATGATTTGTAATATCTTTTAAAGAATTTTTATAAAACTGTTATTTTCCTTTCATATCGCATTTTCCATGTCAAATGTACTTGAAAGAGCCCACGGTTAGTGGTGTTTGAGACAAGGCTTCCCAAATCTCAATGATCAACAAATTTATTTCATATCAACAACAAATATACAAGGTATACAATTAATTATGAGGAAAAACATAATGATGCATTGAGATGAGGACAATGCTGGATATACGCACGCCTGTTGTGGTTTCCAGTGCCCTTGAAACAATATATTACATAATAGTTAGCGTACAAACAAACTCCAAGATCCCCTACGTAATACAAATATATAGAATAATTAAATTGTAATAATAATAGAAACTGTTAATACCAGTTTTAATAATTGTTTGAAAATTAGATAACGCAGGGAAGGTGTTTTGTTATCAATCCAAGTATTCAATATAATATGAGTGAAAAAAAATAATGATGATTGAGATGGGACAATGCTAAACGCAGAGGCATGGGTTCCAGTGCCCTTGCAAAAAGAGATTACAGTAATGAAACTACATAATAGTATAGACGTACAAAACGAATTCCAAGATCTCTACGTAATACAAAAATGAACTAAGAAAATTACATTGTAATATGATAGAAAACTGTTAATACAGTTTGAAAATGGTCCTGGATCTAAAATCAATCCAAGTACACTCCGATATGCCATAAAGTGACTACAGTTGAAAAATTTGATGATCAATCAGTTAAACAACGACGATTTTTGTGCAACAGTAAAGTTATATTGCCATCATCAATTTGCAATTTGTAGGCAATTTTCTAGCATCATAGCATTTATATTAGAGAATATATAAAATACTTAAATGCGTGTTTTTGCTTTGGACAAGACGGCTGATAAGCATGGGTTGTACCATATTTTGAGTCGTGAACGGTCGCCGAAGGCGGCCGTTCACGGACGAAAAAACACGCATTTAGATATTTTATTGTCATTCCGTAAACAGTTTAAACATTTTATCGAAAATTGCAAATAAAATATTTTGTGTGAGATAGTTTTTAGATCGAAAAGACTTCACCCACTATACCACCCCGGTAAACAACGTGGAACAATCATTTACGCGCAACAATATGGATTTGCCCCTTTCAAACCTTCAGTCAACAACGAATCAGCTGGAAAAGCAAACGCATCCATAGAGACAATACTAAATAATGACATATGTAGGGATACGTATCCATAAAATAAAGAGTTGGGAATTTGCGATGTATTTTCATCGAATCAGTCCATGTTGAAGAGTTAACGAACATCCCCGGAGCAGCGAATATCGCAGTCATGGCCCCGGTCCCCTCAGTCATGCATTTTTCTGACCAGTAAAAAACACGGCCTGGCAAAGAGTTTGAAATCACTGCGTGAAAATCAGTGTCTGAAGAAAGTATGTTCTTCGGGCAAATATACCTAAACCTAGCACCGCACATGCAGCAATTAGCGTCAAAGCCAGCTTTATGAATCTTAATTTCTAAGCGCGAGGACTATAAAGTCCAAAGTTCATCTACATCATACATAAACAAGGTAATTTGGTGTATTTTGCGTTAATATTTTGTCAGGACACAGTGACAGAGACAGAGTCATGAGCACGGCATGGCATGCACGAATCTTTTCTTTCATAATGCTGCTGTTCAGGGAAAGTGACCACATTATGGTCTTGTGATTTATTGTAGGAATTGTAATAAAAGTTATCTAAATAGTATGTTAGGCGGCCTAATCCTAGCTTAGTCTAGTGGCCTTGTCTTAGTTTAGACCAGTATACAGAATGAACTTTAGTGAGAACGAGCGAAGTACAGCAGCTTGTATCACCCCTGCACCCCGCCATGCACCCCGCCATGCACCCGCATCCCATGATCGATCCGGACGAAGGCATGGCCCTGGCCCAGGGCATGGCTGCACGTCGTGTCATACGTGTTACCATAACGCTTACCTCATAACATTGGAACTAAAAGGAAAAACGAATGTGTGTGTCAACAGTATTATGTCGGTACTGGGATTTTAGCGGACCAAACTTCTGGTTTATCACAAGTTCTCGGTCACAACTTTCACAGCAGTCATGGCAGTGCAGCGAGCAAATTCTTTCGAAGACAGTCATCTAGTCAGACGGTATGCATCAAAGCAATCTCATCGGGCCTCATTACGCATAGTCAATCCGCAATGTTTATAAATAGTTCGTATTTCATTTGCAAATAATCTCCATTTTGTCATTTTTTTTTCATCTAAAACTAATAGTTTATGACATGTTATTAATTCTCTGCTCTTTCAGACTTTAGAAATGTTAGACAATGTCTGAAGGATAAAAACAAAAACAATCTATAGTTCCGGAAAGGCAACGTATTTAAACACTGCCCAAATATGGGGGGTATACGACTCTCATAGTTATGGCGGGGGCTTATCAGGACCAATCAAACTCGCGTAAATACTACAACCCACACTTACGGTTAAGATTGGCATTAAGTGATTTAGATACCTAATTCTTCTAACACCTAAAACACTCTAGCCAGCCATATCATTTTCATTAAAATCTTTCAATTTCAAATTAATTCTATAGTGTGAAAATTTATGTTTGTCACCCTGTATCAAAACCAACCCACATGGACCTATTCGTGGAGATTATCTTGTCTAACTCTAATTTGATAATTCCAAATGCCTCATGCGTGAAGCAATATATGTAAGATTGTACTTTGAATGAACTTTAACTTTGAACTTATATGTTTTCCTAAATATTCCAGAAACCTATGCATGTATGAAATTCTTTTGCAATGAATTTTTAAGAGTAATAGGGCTAAGAAAGTAGAGAGATCATCCATGATACTTTAATCATCATTTCTTCAGTAAAAACGTTCACTTTTAAACAAAATAGCACGATTCCTTTTCATGACACTGATTTTCGTCGCTGAGCGACATTCATTTGAATGTGAACTCAGAATCCGTGGACGCTCAAAAACAAAACGGCCTACTGATTCAAAAGTCCCGTAACCCTCCCTATATCTAAACAGATGGAAATGATCTTTTGAATGCAAATTTAAGCTAATAAAATAAGCTTCTTTTGATTCATCTATGTGGAACTTACGTTAAAAGATGCAATGGCAAAAACAAGGTCCCTTTTTTTCGCACTGTAAAATCAAACTGACTTGCCCATGTTATACACATATAAACGGCTTGCGCTATAAGTGGCAAGGATGATTGTTTTCCATTATCGACGAATATGTAATTCCACACATTGGATGCAAAATCATCGCGAGATATACCGATTTCATATACTTATGCAATAAAATGAAACAACAGCAGACCATAGTTTATAACCTTGCTCAACCAATATTTGAATTTGACCCATCCAGAATAGGATTTTTTTTTAAGTACACTACAAGACCTAATCTGAGCATTGGGTAATTTTAACCCCAGGATGCCTGAAATCTAGGAGGGCTTTTACACATTGTAACAGTCAGAAAACTAGACACACTATACTTTTTAAAATCCCTTATAACAAACAAATCATTGATGAACATTTAAACAATAATTGACCTGATTTCAAATTTAACCCTGTACAAAATTTCCCACCTTATTTTAAAATTGGTTCCCTTACAGGGATTTTTAGGAACTTTCGTTTTCGGTATGGTGGTTTCCTGGGTGCCTTATAGGCCAAATGTGTTTTGTCATGAAATTAATTCTGTTGCAATTAGTTAAAAGTGAAATTTTATTTTTTCTTAGGCTAAAGGGTTACAAAAAATTGGGGGTTGATTTCTGATATTAGTAAGCATGGACTACTTAATTAAAAAACAGCATTCTATAAAATAAATCTCACCAGTTAGGTCCTGGTAGGGCACGCCACGACGCCCATTTCGTTAGTTAGAAAAATACCTGTTAAGTAGTACAGATTAATTTTGTAGTGAATTACATAATAGATCGTTGAATCGTCCAATGTTCAATATGTGGATACTAATTAGATTGCTAAAGAATAAGCAGCGATCTAATCTGGAAATCCTCTCCAACAACCTGTCTATAGTGCAGTTGTTTCCTCTGGCGTAGATATGCTAACATAACCTGCAAGTGGGTGTCTTGAAATCCTTATTAAAGACGAACAGAAAACTTTAGCTGAATTTTGAATTTCTATGAGAGCGTAATAAAATTCAAACATTAAGCCAACAAAAAGCCTGTTCCTGCAAATGCACGCTCTGCGATTTTGCGCACCAGAACCGTACAGTTGACCTCAAACACCGAAATTATTGATCTTTTTTTATTGACTGGTGTATGTGAACATCATTTAGCTGTTTAGTGTCTATTTTGAAGACGATATCACACTGTATGTCAATTTGCATTTGGTGATTTCTTCTCTACACTAACGCATTTTTAACTACAAAGCTAACTAATTATAATACAATTTCCACATTTTTTTTATTTTCTCGCCATTCTCGCTGTTAACCCCTTTAAGTAAGATATCTTCGATCACACTGCTAATTCGAGGGAAATGAAAAATGTCTTTGTTTTCATTTTAAAACCTCTAGCACAAGTTTACGGGTGAATCGTATCGATTATCAAAGCTTATATCAAGCCCCTTGAAAACGTGTTAACCGAGAATAATGGCTAAACTTTCCATCAATAATTTGACAATTACAACGATCATGTCATTTCATACCTACTACCAAATAGGATATTGATGATACCTCAGAAGATAGTGAATCAAGCATTTATGTGAAGATACAAATTTACATGTAACTTTTTATCCTAACGTCGGGTGTATTTGACATGTTTGGCCGTGTTTCTCATATATTTATCATTTTTTACCAATTTGCCACCCATATACTAAATATCACTTCTACATGGGTACAATGTTTTAAACGCTCTAAAGTAGTTAAAATAAACAATTATATTAACGAAAATTGTGACCGTTATGATGGATGTTAGACTTACCTACCTAAAAAAATCAATTTTTGTTTGACTATCGTCGATACGATTCGTCGTTCCTCGGCAACAAATTCTGGATTTAGTGACCTATGAGGAATTGCGTCACAAGACATTAGCTCTACGGAAGAATTTCCAGTATACCATATTGGAACATAAAATAATGGGTGCTAAGATGCACATTCATATGAAATATTAATACTCATGAATTAAAGGTGCAACGAGAGATTTTGTGAGGCACCCAATATTGTGTCATATAGTAATTCAGTTGGAATAGACACTCAACAGTTCTTTCCTTATATTTGGCTACAGAAATACCTTAAAAGATTGTAAAAAGGTGATTCGATTTGCTTTATATTTCAATATAAGACATAGGCTGAATTTCGTATTTGCTCCAAAACAAATTAGAATTCAAATTGCTTTTACAGAGAAACATTTTCATCAGCTTAATCCTTTCGCTTGGGGTTATTTCTGATGGAAATCTTTACATCAGTGGGCAAAAATCAAGTACGTTTCGATTTTTATGGAAACTGATATGTGGAAATCTCTCGTTCACCTTTCAATGGGACAAATTCCTACTCGGGTTACTGAAGACCGTGGGTCAATTACTATCGGTCTCCAGTCATTTCACACCGATATAGAGCATTCAACATTGTTTAACAAACGAATGAAAATATTTCTACTCCCAGTCACCAACTTATACATAGTCTAGGCGAGGGGTGCCAAAAAATACGCAACTATTGCTCAAACATTAGTTTCGTGGCCGTATGTAAGGGAACTGGTTCCCGTGGGCCTTGCGTGTGTTAATTTTCTAATTTGGGTATTTGATTCCAATATACTTAACACTTTAATCAAAAAATCGATGGTGTCCCAATTTTTCTGATCATTTATAATAAATTATTTATTGCAAATTTATATGACTTCATCAAAAAAACGTAAGAAAACGCTCAAGTACTATGGAATGTTTCACTAAAGGTCGAATATATTCTTTAGACCATTACAACGTATCTGGCGTTCCCCCCACCTTCTAATAGCGTCTTCAAATTGAAGATGGCTGCCAAAACGGGCGCATTTGAAGAGAAAAAACATTAAAAGAAAATTATCATATTAAATTGTAATAGTATTTGGTTAGACCAGCCAAATTTTGTATATTAAAGTGTAAGATTATTTCCTTGAACCATTGAAACTCGTGTCTGTCGTTTCCGTTTTGATAATGGAGAAATCCCAGATGGGGACAATACGTCTGTCGTTTCAGACTTTTTCAAAGCCTACAATCCATCCTGTCTGTATTATCTTTAGTTTATGTATCCATCCCGAAATTGTTGTAAAGGAAATTGGGGGTATGAGAACATTTTTTTAAATTAACCAATATTTATATTAATATTACTTTATTTGTTATCAGTCTTAAAATTCAAGATTTGTCAAGTGAAACCAGGTAACAATGGCAATTTGGTAGTTTAAAGAACTTTCAAACGGAAGAATATTGCCATAATTGTTTCATTTTGAAGTGATGTTAACAAACCCAAAATATACTAACATGATTTCCCTTAATTGTCAAGGTTATGTGTTTCATATTAAAAAAATTCGTACTTTTAATTGTGATTCTGGGATAATATAACTAAATATCTCCAGATGGTTAAATTGTACATTTTAAACGAAATTTGAAGACTTCCATATTGGCTGCCATCTTGGTAATTAAGGCAAGATGATATTAAATATCATCCTGACAATTTTACGATGCTTTTAAAATAAAATAACTGGTTTCTCTTGTCTTCCATCAATTTATCATATCAGTCAAGTGTGGGTAGTATTCACAATTTTGCCATTTTGATTGAACTTTTGGAGACATTTAGTGACCCATCCTGGATCTGAATCAAGCTAATGCTGATAAGATTTTCTGCTTACTCGTGAAAATATTGGGTGTTTCTTTCTTCCTCATATTAATGATTATTTTGGCCCAATATGCCGCATTTTTAAATATTGTGTCATTTTTGGACGCCATCTTGAGTATTGCTGGAATGCTGCAATGTTTTTTACTTGTTTAAAAAAAATTTTGCCTGCGTTATAGATGATAAAGGAAGCAATTAACGGTTGATTTGATTGTGTACTGGTGTATTTAATTTTGAAATATACCCTCATACTTAATTTACATGTAAAATTTGGGGGTGGTGAACACACACTCGAAAATTGGCACCATAATTTGGTTTGTTCAATCAATATCATAATTACAAGTCCCGCGAGACGGAAAATAAACATTCAACGCCTACGGACACACCATTGCCCATCCGACTAAATGTAAAAGCATGAGACTTGGCACAATTTGGTTCACCCCCATACTGCTCATTTTAAGGGGTGGAGCTAAAATATACAACACTTTCCTTTCCTTAGCAACGGTTGCCCCCTAGTTAAACAAAATTACCCTCGTAACAAAGCATTTTTTAAGAGTTTGCCACCTAGCTGGGTACCACATCCTTTGTTAAACTCCCAAGAACTACAACCAAATCAACTTGTGACTCTCTAGATGACCTCCACCCATCGGGATTTTCCCCACCATCCCCCCCCCAAAACAAATGGCCCATTCAATATTGCGACTTGATGGCCGCCAATATAATATTTTCCTTTTATAATGATAGCAACATATAAATGGTATAACAATCCAAATTGTTGTATGGAATAATATTCCTGATCAAACGTAATACATAATTTGCCCATTATTCATGTCTTGAACATATGTTTTCAAATTCAAGATGGCATCCAAAATGGCCACCCAATAGGGTATTCCAGGGGTTGAAAAATAGAAATTTCCCCGGGAAGATAGTCGCATTTTCTCACAGATTTTCCACACAATATCTTATTTATAATAAATTTCCCGCCAAATGGCCAAGTTTCCTCCAAATGGCCAACTTTCATGGGAAGGAGCTTCCAAGATTCCCACTTTTTCGAGCCATGGGTATTTCCAATTTAATACACTACAACAGCAATACACGCATGGTCAAATAATACATTATGATGCAGTGGTTGCAATCATATGACAAAAGATGTAAACATCAACCAAAAGATTTACATAAAAATAAATAAAGCTTGGACATTTTTAACATGGCCTTCATTATAGGATATCTGGTTTTCTGCTTTCAGACAAGCATGGTTTGATGGCATAACCTGGTAGGCGTTATTTCATTGTAAGCGATTGGCAAGTCCTTCACTTTCCCCCTTTGCCTTTCAAAGTGCTATAGAATGGTTGAAACCACATAACCACGGTTGGTATCATCACCCGAGTTTCTCCTCCTCATTTTGTTACATTCTTTCTAGACAAGGACAACTGTGACATGAAGGAACCAGTGGATGCTTGGATTGTGGTCAATTGTCGCCCGCTGCACTGATAATTGACCTTCCTTGCCTGGTAGGACCACTGTCGCAATCTTGTATAATACTCGCATGCATTATTTCATAAAGTATTATATGCCATGTACGATCATATGAGGTTGACACACCAAGAGCAAAAAGGCTACCAACCAACTGCCATTCCATGAAAAAGGTAAGGACCTTAAGTCCCAAGTAGTCTTTGGGGTACTTTCCCATACTCCCGGCGCCTTTTAATGCAGTTAAACACAAGTAGCTGAGCAATGGTGAGCACTGGTTGGCTAAGGCATATGCTGCTGGCTTGATCTTAATATTTGGCCCATTGATGATCATGTCGACTAGTGACAAAAGCGACTGCGGCATCAGCGGCAAGGATTCCACTTGACTACTCTGGTTAAACCCTGAGAATGACACCTTCTGTGTAAATAGTCATGTTGGATCCTATCAGCAATTTGGGTCATCATGACACTCTGCTCATCTCGATCAGTCTCATATCCTTGTCGCAGGACAGTGCCTATGTCATCCTCATATGCCATGAACACACCTCTCTTTTCAAATAAGCTCTTCTTCTTCTTGCGTATGAAGCAGCAGCTAAATATGTTGTAAGCGTTGGAGCCAACTCACTGCTGATTGGTTGGGGTTTGAGAAATCTGTGTCCACCGGTTGACGAAAGATAGGGCACTCATTGAGAATGTGATCCGCAGTCTGTGATGGAGAACCACATTGGCAGGCTGGCGATGGCCGCAGCCCCCATCGGTGCATATTGCTATTGAAGCGACCGACTCCTGTGCGAATCCGGTTTAAGGTGACCCATTCCTTGCGTGAGAGATTGAAGCTCTCATTCCTGGGAGATGTATGAGTATCCGGTCTTTAAGGTACGTACTATTTTACTCTTGAAGTAACATCAAGAAGCTAATCCGGCCTCTGTATACAGCTTGGTAAGATCAGCAAGCCTGAACACCTTTATATCTTCATCTTGTCTGCTATTCTCAATGTTGGATATCAGCTCAGCTAATGCAATGTCTTTACATGTTTGTTCAGGTTCGTCGCTCTTGTTGGACCATTCCACGTGTTCTGTTGTACAGGTTGATGGGGCATCTTGTGTGATATTTTGTTTCAATAGCAATAAGGTCTCCTGCACTTAATTTTGCTAGAAAGCTCCTGATCCTGGAGTTCATGCAGACTTCATCTGCACATTTCTGCACGCGGAAATCTACTTGAAATATTGAGACTTCATGGAGTGAATTCTCGTTGGTTTCCAGTTTGGAATAAAAAAAAAAGCACACATTTTTCATTTTTCTGTCTACAGGTATGGAGGTATGTGCTTCTCTGATACTGCCCGGGGAAAGTGATGGAGTGGGCAATGAGGAAGAGAGGTATACCAGAGGCAATGGTTAGAGCGGTGATGAGTTTGTATGAAGGAGCAAAGACAAAAGTTAGAATGCATGGGGTCTGAGTTGTCTGAGGAGTTTAAGGCAATGTTGGGTATGCATGAAGGCTCTGTACTGTCGACACTGACATTTGCAATTTGAAATAGATGTGGTTACGGAAAGTGCAAGAGACAGTTTGATGAGCGAGATGATGTATGCGGATGATTTGGTTTTGACGAGTGTGCTAATTAGGACTGAAGGAAATGTTTAAGAAATGGAAAAAGGCTTTTGAGAGTAAGGGTCTGAAGGTTAATTTTGGGAAGACAAAAGTGATGGTGAGTGGGGTGGAAGTGGATGTGTCAGTGAGTAAGGTAG
>JAMKCH010070454.1:82500-102956 GCA_023653785.1 Ophioderma brevispina | reverse complement strand
GGTGTATCTTGGCGTTTTGAAAAATACATCGGTCCTTGGACCGCATGTGTCATCTGCCGTCGCGGTTTGTAATGATAGGCCTCATATGACCTTTTGACCTTGGCATGTGACCTTTGACCTCATCAAAAAATTATGGATCCCATGTTGCATCTATGACTCAAGTTTGGTTTAAATCCATCAAGTATACAGATATTACAGGCAAATGTTTATTTTGCATTGATGCCCAAAAGGACCAGGAAAACATATTCACATATTCAACTATTGACAAATTTTATCATGAAGGTAATAAGTACGATATATTAAATTATAGATACAAAGATACAATTTTCCGACCACACGTGTGTGTGCGTGAGGGGGTATAAGATGGAGTCGGGGTTGCTCTAAGCATTATATAGCCAGTGATAGTGAAATGTGTTTTTGGTCCTGTAAGTGCAATAATATAGCCGATTCAAAGTTTGACATCTTGCTCCAAATTGTAGAATTGGCAGCCATTTTGGATTTATGCAAATTAGGTATACTTCTACCAAGCATGTATGGTGTCTGTATAAGACAAATAAAATATAACAAAGTCATAAATGTAATAAACTTAGGCATTTTAGGTGGCAAAATAATATTTTAGATAAGCAATATAACATAATCAGTGTAAAAATCTTAGAATTGGCGGCCATTTTGGATTTATGCAAATTAAGTACACTTCTGTCAAGAATGAATGGTGTCTGTATAAGACATACAATAAAAAGTATTCATAAATACACCAAATGTAGCCATTATTGGTGCCAAAATATTATTTCAGATAAGTAATATAACAAAATCCTTGTAAAAATCTTAGGATTGGCGGCCATTTTGGATTTATGCAAATTAGTCATATATTTCCACCACTTGGATTTTTCTGGACTTTTAGTATGGCATTCTGGGGACCTTATAGAAATGCATTGTGGTGAAAGAAATTCTATTGGAATTTTTTCCAGCTTCACCTAGAATTTAAGTTATTTTTCTCAGCCTATATGTACCGATCTCGCACCTCACAAAAGTAAGCCTTCAATTATTGTTTATGGTATAAAGCTCCATGGTCAATTATAAGTTATTATTCATCTTGCTGTTATTCATCTTGCTGTTATACTCTTATTGAATTAGAAAATAAAATTCACAAGCCTATGCGTTAAAATAAGGAATTTAACTTTTAAATAACTGTCAAAGGTAGCACACTGTTACGCTCATTGATGTGTGGAGAGTTTACCGCAAACAAAAGAAACCAACTAGAAATTAATGAAAAAGTACCACTAATTGATCTCCGAGAAAATTATCCGAATCTAGTGTTATTTGTGTTGCCTATAGCTGCCTATAGTGATTTATGCTATTTCGGATAAAATAGCAATAACAAACCAGTTTACAGTAGGTTTAAAAAGCTTAAGTACAAATCCTCTCATCAAGTTTTGATAAACAAGTTTTATGCGGGATCTTAAAGGTGCGTGTTCCGATGGTCTTAGGGCCCCTCTGATTTACCCGGATGTAGTATCGATTTTGATATCAGATGAAAGGCCGTATTTTTCTCATTGTCGTCCTGAAATTTGAGCCTTCAAATCCATTTCATTCCCAAGATATAAACAAAAAAAAACCGCCGTTTTAGTGGTTAACCATCAGCTACCATCAATATTAGCACAGTATTGAATAGGGCTTTGCAACATGCATTATTGCTTCTACCATCAAAACCGCCAGTTTGTTTCCCGCGGTACTTGATGGTGCGTATGTGCAAGTGCCAGGCTCTCATATCAAGTAGAGAACATAATAGACATAAATCCGAACAAGCACCTCTAAATAAATTATTGAATTTAGTGCTGATGTTCAGGTCATTTAAATTTTTGAAACTAATTTCTTAGCAATTGCTTATAATCATATTCAATTTAAAAAACTACGAATGCGAAAGAAAACGGCACCATGGTTACCAGATGATACGTTATAATTTTGCTTATACGTATTAAGCTTAAATTTAAAGTACAAACTATAAAATGAAGAAAGTGATTGTAATAAAATGGAAAGACTTAGGGAATGTATTCCAATCAGCCAATGAAGCTGGTCGGTTAGGGGTGGTATGCTCACGCCTCTCTGCACCTCAAATCAACCATGCAGGTTTATTAGGCTGTTGTTAAATCAACCATGCAGGTTTATTAGGCTGCTGCATAGAATTACCGTCAAGGCAACAGGTGACCAGAGCAAATCCTTATCCAGATTTCTCCGAATTTCAGTTATATATTCATAAGCATCATTGAACTGTATTATATTCATAAGAGTACCAAGGTGACGAGGAGAATTTACAGATTTAACAAAGGTGGAGCCAACTTTAGGTGACAATATAGGTTCTGATTTGAGATTAAAAGCACTATCAGTGATTTGCTAAATCAGGAAATCGAAAAATTCATTAAAAATCAGATTTTTGCATGTTCGTAGCAAGTACAGGTATCCTAACATACCCTGCAAATGATAGGACCAGAAGCAACCTAATAAATTTTAGTCATTACTGTCTGTACGGACACTTACTATAACACGTTGAATGGAGATTTGTATCTTTAAACACTGCCGTTTTCTTCCTTTTCTCAATTCTTCAGTTGGAAAGAGTAACTTATGAGAATTCTACAGACTTCTTCACTTTTAAGCTATTCCTGCAAATTTCGAATATTTTGACTCTTTTGGATAAATCACTGATAGTGTCTTTAAGTATAGTGTTGCAAGCAATCAAGCAATGTAGTAGAACATTCGGGTAAACGCCTCGACTATATATTTCCATTTATATTCACTAAACAAAGGAATTTAATTACAGAGATTAAAGAGACACTGGCACATTTAAAAATAGCTCGCCTACAAGATTTTTTAAAATTTATATTTTTGCATGGTTGAAAAGCTTTATACACATTAGCCCTCATCCGAAAAAAAGAATGTGTTGAAAATACAAACCATATTATATTATTTTAAATCCAAAAGTAAAATTTTGAAAACAGAAAGTAAGCATTTGTAAATAGAGGATTTGTTTTATTTCGAATCAAATAACTCGAGCAGTCAGATGGGCAGGACATTCTGCTTGTGTCTTGAACATGTCCAAAACAACTGTCTGATGGCTGGTAGTGTAAATTTACTTCTGATCTCTTCCATTGTATCAGTTGCGTAACCAGCTTTTTTTTAATGGGCAAGGGGGACACATATATTTTCAGGGGGGCAAGCATATATTAAAATTTGTTAGTATAGGCCTATGTTTTTTTCACTGTAAATTGGCATGTGTGCACACTGTAAAAAAAACAGGGATTGGAGTGGCAGCTGGGACTCACAACGTGCAGAACGTAAAATAACTGGAGCCGTAAAATACGAAACCATTGCAGGGAACGTAAAATAACGGCGTAAAATCTCAGCTTTAACATTATTGTTTGTTTTTGACTTGTTTAAACAATATTAAGAATTAAAACGTTATTACAATCCTCTGACCAAATTTTCACGTTGTAGCTATGGCATCATACAAACGTTGTATTTACGTTACCACATGGTTGTAAAGAAGTTATATTTAAGGCAAACAATTTTGAGAAAAAAGGCAATAAACAAAGGGAAACGCGCAGAAATAAAGATTTAAACCAGTTTATACACTTTGTTTTATATGGTAATGTACACATTTTAATGTCACCAATTACTTCATCATCATATGAATAAACTTAATACACGTACCTTACAGAGATTCGAACCAGGGCCTTAAGATTAGAAGTCCTATACCTTATCCACTACACTACATAACTTTACTGATAGCAGATGTTAAAATTAAATATATATATATGTGTGTACTACTTTTTTCAAAGTAAACTAAATATAATACAAAAAGCAGGAAAAGAGTTTTTAAAACTATTTTTAAAAATTATAGGGAAATAAGATTTTGCTTTTTTAATGACGTTACTTACAATGTTATTTAACACATTTTATAGGTAAAACGATTTTCATAGTTCATATTCTTACATTAAAAACAAGTAAGTTACAAAAGAACGTAATGTTACGGAAAATATAATAACGGTCAGTGTATAATACTACCTTTTTTCAAAATGTGTAGTATTATTTTCTAGCCACTGTTTATTTACATTTTTATGCTTCCAAATTGTAATTTTATGTTAGGTATAGGTAATAAAGCGTGAAGATTTTTGAATAATTGGGGTTTACCGTAATTTAAAAGGTAACGTCTAGTAAAATTAGGAACATTTTTAACAGTGCAGGAAATCACTAATTTTTCAAGGGGGAAGATTCCCCACGGGGGGTAGCTTCACCCCGGGTACGCCACTGCATTGTATCGCAAATGGACACACTAGGTGACCTTAAAGGCACTATCAGTAATTTGCAAAATCAGAAAATCGAAAAAATCATGAAAAATCATCTTTTTGCATGTCTGTAACGTGAATAGGTATCCTAACATACCCTACAAGTGATAAGAACAAAATAATAAGGACAAAATTTGATATTTTAGTCATTACTGTCCGAACGGACACTCATTACAACACGTAATTGATCTTTAAACACCGCTGTTTTCTTCCTTTTCTGGCAATTTTTCAGTTGCAAAAATAACTTATGATAATTCTACAGACTAATCGAATCCTTCAAGTTATTCCTGCAAATTTTAAATATTTTTACTCTTTCGGGAGAATCACTGATAGTGTCTTTAACACGAACCTCCGAGTCTTGATATTACCCTGGATATAGCCATGCCGACGTCAACAAAATCCCAAATCCAGATAATATACCCCGCTAAAAGCGGGCAAAAAGGTGATCTAATAAAACAAACTGCTCAACATCACCCTTAAAGGTCCATGGCCCGATCGCTAATAGCCTCGTCCCCAGAAACCCCAGATTTTACCGGAAGTGATCAACATTTTGGTATCAGAAGAAAGCTACTATTTTTCTCATTTACCCTATGAAATCTTAGGGCCAAAGGTTGTTGGTTTGAAAGTTATGAACGAAAATGTACCCCATTTTGGTCGACCAATATTAAGTTTACAGTTTTTTACACAGTGCTCTATGCCGGGACGATTTTAGCTCTCACATCAAAACCGATTGAAATATCGGCGCGAAACTTTACAGATTTGGGGTTTACCGTAATTTAAAAGGTTTGGGCGAAGGCATATCTATTAAGATGAAAACTTCATATCCTTAAATCGGGCCATCCCCCTTTAAAAAATGTCAGCATCACCTCTGCATAAAGGGAAGTTAAAGACGATATCAGTGATTCACCCAAAAGAGAAATTATTTTGGAATTTGCAGGAATGGCTTAAAAGAGGATGATAAGTCTGTAGAATTCTCATATATTACTTTTTCCAACTGAAGAATTGCCAGAAAAGGAAGGAAACGACAATGTTCAAAGATATGAATCTTCATTCAATTACGTGTTGTAGCAATTGTCCGTACCTACAGTAATGACTAAAATATCCGATTTTGCCCTTATTAGGATGCTTCTGGTCTTATCATTTGCAGGCTATGTTAGGATACCATTACTTCTTACAGACATGCAAAAAGTCTGATTTTTGATTTTTTTTCGATTTTCTGACTTAGCAAATCACTGACAGTGCCTTTAAACGCATTGCCCAAGACATGCGTAGGACAAGTTAAGAGTTGTTTCAAAGAAGCAATTTTAATGTAATATTGTTGTAAAGTTACAATCTTCGCAGCTTCGGTTTAAGCTATAAAGAGCTCTTAGCAAACTTTTTATCCACTAAAAATAGCTTCTGAAGACAACTGCAATTAAATAATGTTTGGGTATGAGTTTCGGGTCCCCAGGATCTCCATCAGAGAGAGTCAGTGGTAACTGACACAAAACAGACACAATATAGACACCATACAAGGAGAGACACATGAGAACTTTGATACCCTGATAATAGAGTCTTACTATGAGAGCTAAAATTCATGTATCGCAATATCTATATATGGGGTATTGTTAGGGGTAGGCGTAAAACAATATTGGTAAAAAAGAACTGCTAGAGTTTACAATAAAGGTTTAAATTTTAATGATAACGAACGAATGATATCACATTTATTTAATCATATCCATTTTCAAGGATTTCCTGGTAAAACATCATTATGTTTCATTTCAGAATATGGTGAGGATTTGGTTGTAGAAATCTACAACACATGGTCAAATTACGTTTTTTGTACAGAGCGGTATAAAGAAATGAAAGCGATTCTACTTGCCTGGGTGAAACATGCTTTTGTCTACTACTACTTCGGTGTTACCTAGCATATACCCAAGGTAAATTCTCCAGGAGTTCCAAATGGATCCGAGAAAAAAAGTCCGTCCCACCTTAGGTACCACACAGTATTAACATAGGGAAGACCAAGAATTATTTCGGAGGGGGTCCTTAAGTGGGAAAACAGGACTAGACGTACTGACGAATGAATATCTAGGAAGAAAGTGCATAATTAAGACAAACAAAATAAAATGTTGGAACCAAGAACAGGGAATGTGTAGGGAGACAAAAATAATTGTATAAACCAGTTTAACGATAAAGAACGCAAAACTTAAATGGAAACCACCAAAAACCTGTAAAATATTTCCAGAGAAACTACTAATGGAAGAAATGAATAAGAGAACAAAACCCTACATAGAGGTAGGTAAGACCTAAAACACTGAGTAAAAAAAAAATATAAAATAATTAAATCAGCTTTTTTCGAAAAATAAATGTGGCTGATCTGCAACCGTTAATAACAATGAATGATTGGACAAATAATGCACTGGCAGATGAAAGTTTAAATGTCTATGTTTGCGTTTACCAACAGTTTTTTCTACATTTCTATTAAAGAGAGTGGTTACTTGATAAAAAAAATTCAAATACTAAGTACTGTGCTAGCCCCTCATACTAAGTATTAGGAATACAAGTTACGCTCTGTATAATATAGGCCAGATCCAACATAGTTAACGACTATTAAAGGTCCATGGCCCGATTCCAATTTTTTTCCTATTTTACCCTGGTGAAATTTTAGAGTCTAAAAGGATGTTTTGTGTTTTGGATGTTATGAGCGAAAATTGCCCATTTTGGTCGACCCATAATATTAGTTTACACAGGTAACTCTATGGAATTACACTCACTTTTTTTAGCTCTCACTTCAACGGGTTGAAATATCAGCGCGAATTTTCGAGATGGGTTTTTTTGGGGTGAAGGCCATTCTGTCAAAATGAAAACTTGATAGACTTAAATCGGAATCGGGCCATCCTCCTTTAAACACCTAACCAATACAGGTTTGGGGGGAAATTATCAAGTTTATTTTGTGAAACTGAATGGCGACATGTACCTGTACTTGATTGTGCTCAAATCTATAACTCTAGTCAACTTTAACGCGTCGAAAATTTTAAAAAAATACAATATTGACTAAACATAGGGATTTGAAAAACTTACATACCTTATACGTATATTTCGTGATCTTGAATACCACACGTTTACCTTCATTCAGTCACACAACGACCTCACCAACTGGTCCAATATCTGTTATTTCTCTACATTGTAGGTATGACCTGCTTTTGCACGACAGTAAATGTATAGAAAATTAAGGACCGGTCTACTGATCACAACTGAGGCCACTTGTTTCGCTTTTCTTCTTTTTTCTTTAGAATTAACCTATAGACTTAACCAAGCTTGATTAATCTTAAAGAGTTGTCAACCCGGTGTAAAAGGATATATTCTCATTATAGCCATACATGTAGTCCGGGCTCCTTAGACAACAATAGAATAAAGCGTGAAGGTAATGTTGCGTAAAGAGTCGAATATATCGAGTGGTCTATTTTTCACCGTTGCAGGTGGATTAGGAGTCCAGGGGACTAGCATCTTCTGCTCCAGAGGACTACAGTATGCATGTTTTTGCGCCAAGCCAAATCTGTTATTTTGTACCTGAATGGTACTTAACCATATATTTTTAAAATTAGCTCGAATTTAATTTGCTCTTTTCATGATTATAATACATATGCGCGCGCACACACACACACACACGAGCGAGCGAACACACACACAAATTTGTATAAAAACACACATATATACATATATATATAGTGAAATAGTCAAATAGTCAGTAAATGATGGGAAAAACAATTACAGTTTTCCGCATACTGCAGTTTCGCATTTATAATATAGGCAGAGTAATAAATGCGAAACTGCAGTATGCGGAAAATTGTAATTGTTTTTTCCATCATTTACTGACTAATTGACTATTTCACTATATATTTCTGCGTTGAGTACTCTTCCTGACACACACACACACATATATATATATATATATATATATATATATATATATATATATATATATATATATATATATATATATATATATATATATATATATATATATATATATATATATATATATATATAAATGAAAGAGATGGGAATGGGTCTGAGGCAAGCACGAATCAACCAAAAAACCCTAGCTTGCGCTCATAAGAGCATCAGGGGAGGCTCTACATAAAGAGACAAAATGAAGCATTATAAATACATGTATATATACAACATTATATAAAGAACAGGGGGAAACAGGGCTATGTATTGTATGACAAAAATATAATATGCATGCACAGGATGTAGTATGTGCCTGTTCTAGTAGTGTATAGATATAATACTCTGGGAAAATATGAAGGAACTATCTAAATAATATAGAAGCAAAGAGACAAATAATACAATTACAGCACGAAATCGAAGTTATAGTGTGATTTTTTATTCGTGTCAGTTCATTAAAAGTTTTCGACGAATCTATTCGAGTTGAGAGGTTGCGCGTTTATCCAGGAAAATCAATGCAACTTTTATGTGGCGTGGATTGAGGCCAACATTCTTGCATGGCTTCACCTGAAGATCGATTTCCATTCATAAGATTTAATCCGTTCATTGATGTGAACCATTAATCTATTGATAAACATATGTTGTATGGCATCACATACCCTCTTCAACAGAAAGATATTGATCCATATATTTCTTACTATCTTACTGACAAAGCAGGTCGGTCGATGTAAAATGTAACAAAAAAGTGTTTTTTTACAGAAATTGATCCATATATTTCTTACTCTCTTACTGACATTGACATAGTAGGTCGGTCGGTGCAAAATGAAAAAAAAAAACATTTTAGCTCATTTTAGGTTGTTTGTAGTTCATCCGAGCAAAAAAAATCGTTTTACTCGTGGAACTCATCTTTATAGGCCAGCTGAGATCGTAATTTGGGTTAAAAACACGTCAAACTTTTTTTGATCCATTTCTATTGGACACGACCCGATAATCCTCTGGTGTGAATTTAGAACCTGTGGGCACTCCTGTATGGAGCCTGGAAGCGTTCAAAATAGCATTTACTGTGTGTTGGTATAGGAAATACATACTTTTAAATAGCATTTTCTCAAGAAAATTGTTTAACCAAAAACAATTAATTTCAATTTTGACTTGAAAAATCATAGCAGAAGGTACGATTTATAACTTATAAAAAAATCTTTGTTATGGTGTTCTGAGACCTTTTCTTGTAGGTGGCGTGGAACCTTGAAATTGCCTAAATTTATTAAATTTACAAACTGTGTCCTGGGTCTACTGAAAAATTGGTCCGATGAACAGCGCCTTCATGCTGCAAATGCAAGCCAACTCAGATGCTTTTCGTTAACCCTTTGGGAACTGGCCAGTTTTGTATTCGTTTGTAACACATAATTCAGTAGCTTTAGAGGTGGCATTCCAAATGTTTGCAGGTGATCTGGAAAGCCATCTAAAACACCAACAGGGCCTATATGCTGGCTTCGACTCATTTAAATACATTTTTCATGCTAATTCTGAATGTGCCCAGGAAAATGAAGACTTTTTACATTTTTGAAGCCAAAATTGACATGTAGTAATTTTGAACGGCGACTTTAGTCGCCGTTAGTTCTCAAAGGATTAACTTGAGATTAGGGAGGGCGCACTGAAGATTCTGAGAATATTCACTTGGATTTTGGACGGCAATGTGTCGTATACGAATGCGCGGGTGTGTGTGTTTTCTTTTCTTTTTTCCCATTTGTTTGATTTTATTTTCGCTTGTGTAAGTGCGCGTTGTTGCTCTGTGTGTTTGTGCGTGGTTTTTACAGAAATTGATCCATATATTTCTTACTATCTTACTGACATAGCAGGTCGGTCGATGTAAAATGAAAAAAAAATCATTTTAGCTCATTTTAGGTTGTTTGTAGTTCATCCGAGCAAAAAAAAAATCGTTTTACTCGTGGAACTCATCTTTATAGGCCAGCTGAGATCGTAATTTGGGGTTAAAAACACGTCAAACTTTTTTGACCCATTTCTATTGGACACGACCCGATAATCATCTGGTGTGAATTTAGAACCCGTGGGCACTGCTGTATGGAGCCTGGAAGCGTTCAAAATAGCCTTTACTGTGTGTTGGTATAGGAAATACATACATTTAAATAGCATTTTCTCAAGCAAAATTGTTTAACCAAAAACAATTAATTTCAATTTTGACTTGAAAAATCATAGCAGAAGCTACGATTTATAACTTATTAAAAAAAACGTAAGCCTTTATCTTTGTTATGGTGTTCTGAGACCTTTTGTTGTAGGTGGCGTGGAACCTTGAAATTGCCTAAATTTATTAAATTTACAAACTGTGTCCTGGGTCTACTGAAAAATTGGTCCGATGAACAGCGCCTTCATGCTGCAAATGCAAGCCAACTCAGATGCTTTTCGTTAACCCTTTGGGAACTGGCCAGTTTTGTATACGTTTGTAACACATAATTCAGTTACTGTAGCTTTAGAGGTGGCCTTCCAAATGTTTGCAGGTGATCTGGAAAGCCATCTAAAATACCAACAAGGCCTATAGGCTTGCTTCGACTCATTTAAATACATTTTTCATGCTAATTCTGAATGTGCCCAGGAAAATGAAGACTTTTACATTTTTGAAGCCCAAATTGACATGTAGTAATTTTGAACGGCGACTTTAGTCGCCGTTAGTTCTCAAAGGATTAAAGTACGCCTATTTTGAGAAACATCATTTAACCATGGTACACTTGTGGAAATTGATTAGTGTTGGTCACATGACCATTATTGATATGATTTCTTAGTTTACTGTTTTTGATGTTGATCCTGCTGATCCTTTCATACGGTTTTGTTAATGTCATTCATTAACTTGTGGTACTCCGCGGGATAGTCTGTCACTGTCCATAGGTGGCTTTTGAGTTCATCGATATTTATTTCTAATTCACATTTTCTTTAATAGCAGAGATAGCTGATGCTGTATCTCGCCTACCCCAAACTTTTAACACCCAGGTTACCGATCGTCAGTCTCCTCTCTACTTTCAATGGGTTTATAGACCAGTTAACAGCAATGTTTGTAAACATGTTGGGGCCTGGTATCTTGAAATAGGTCAGCCTGACTGTTACACACTGGGCAATTGTATATATTAGAGTTTTAATACTATGTACCATAACGATTCGCAGGGATGGATTCGCAGGCAACAAAAGAAGTGACGTAGGATGTTAACTGGTCTATTGACACTGTAGTGCACTATATAACATATCTTTTAAGTTCGGAGGGCGTTTAAATGACAAAACTGATGGGGCCGGAAATACTTTTCTTAGCCTGCCATGGCTCTCAATAATAGACCAATGCTTATGGATAGCAGTGTTAAGAGGGAGGAGGTCCGGTTGATACAATGTAACTAAAGGAACACGATTACTAGATTTTTTGATGGAATAAGTTAATGCGTCTTCTCTGGACACTTCACTTCTAAGACGAAGAGTCTGACTAAAGGAAATGCTTTTGGTGCAGTGCTTGGTGCAGTGGTTGTACTGATGTTGTCACGATCAACCATGCCACAGGGAAACCCTTTTCCATTCGTCAACCCAATAGTTGTATTACGATCAATGCTAAGTTGATTGAATGCAGTAAGTGTGGGATACAGTATATGGGGGAAACTGGGAATATGATTCGTGAAAGAATGAATAATCATAGATTTTCCATAAATCACTTCCGTGATCATCGTGACAAACCTGTTGCCGTCCAATTTTCGTTGCCTCAACACACTTTGGCAGATTTTACCGTAACTGCGGTTGACAATCTTGGTGATAAGTCTAAATTATGACGCTTACACCGCGAACGGTTTTGGATTCAGTCACTGCAAACTGAATTTTACTAAAATTTGCACATCAACAACTTCATTTTTCGTTTGATTTGAAAGCAAATACAATGGACAAACTTTACATAACCAATACAGGCCTAGCCACGAATAGCGTTGTTTTGTAAACTTTTGGTTTCTAGCCTCCAGAGAGGAATGGAAGGTATAGAAGCTAAAGAAGATTGGACATCCGTGGCGGGATTCGAACCCGGGTCCTCCGGCGCACCATTCCCATGAGCAGGGATGGCAAGCCCTGAGGGAGTCGCTGGCGGTTTCGTGCCCATATGAGTGTTGGTACGATGACGTCATCGCATCTTTTTGGACTTTGTGCATTTCTAGCCTCAGCTCATTGAGGTTTATTGAGTTTTGGTCGTGAAAGGGTTAATTAAGGTACCTCTTACCTGGAAAAAGGAAGGGTATGTTAGCATGCTTAGAGTGGCATGAAAGTTATTATAAAAATCGCATAGGGTTCGTGTTCTTGGTGAGTATTCTGAACGTCTGCCTTTGCAATATGGTGTCCCTCAAGGGTCAGTGGCAGGTCCACCTATTTTCACGGCCTACTCCCAATCAGTTGCAGCCATCATCATCCATTTCAATGTTTCGTATCACATATATGCTGAAGAAACACATATTTACGTTACTTTCGACCCAAAGTCACCGGGGGACGCTGCTGCCGCTCAGCTTAGGCTTACACATAAGATCGCGGATGCCTGCAAATAAGTTGAAGCTCAATGACTCGAAAACTGGGCTTTCCTCGTTTGCATCTCCTAGGCACACGGAATCTGTGTCCCTCCTTGACATTCATCTGAAAATTGGTGTATCTGTGATTTATCATTCTTCTTCTGTAAAGAACTTAGGTATCACATTTGACAGTATAGACTTCATTTACGTAATCTGTTTAGATGTGCACATGCAGCAAGATCTTTGATGCTTTCTCGGCTTGATTACGGTAATTCACTGCTTGGTGATTTGATTTGTTGCGTCTTAAAAGACTTCAAAACCGGCATCTTTTTGGCCGATAAGCGTGCTAGCGCTACTCCATTGATTCGTGAACTTCATTGGCTCCCAGTCAAACAGAAAATTGATTTCAAGGCCTTGGTGCATATATACAATTGTCTTCGTGGCACTGCTCCCATGTATTTACAGGAACTTGTCAGCCTGTGTAACCCTGGTCGTACAGGACTTCGGTCCTATGACATAACCCCCTTGAAAATTCCTATGGCAAAGAAAATTTGATGGGGATAAGGTTTTTCTGTTCTGGTCCCATCTGGTGGAATTCCCTTCCAGCTCACATTCTTGAAGCAATACCGGTAAAATCACTAAAAAACTTTTAAAGACCGCATAATTTTCCCTAGAAAAATGTGTCGTTTGTTCAAACTTCTGTTTTATTTTTTGTGTATCTTGATAGTGTATAACTACACTATGCTAGCTCTTGTCTACGCTGTGTCAGTGGGTTATTTTATAAGGGTTATTTTGTAATGCCTTTAATGTTTTGGCAGTAATTTGTATATATTTTTTACGTTTTAATATGTACAGCGCATAGATCTTGTTGGATGTGGCGCTTTATAAGAAATATTAATATAATAAACTCATGGGAAACCCTTTTGTGGGACACAAAATTAACTCAAACAATACTCAGTTGTAAGTGCGGGTGAACTCAATTCAATTCCTTTTTATTTCCCTGCACAAAAATATCAACTTGATAACACCATACAAACAATATCATAGAGCAGTAAATACATAAATGGACCTGAGAATGAGTCATCTAAATATAAACTTGTCAAGGAATAGACAATCCTACCTAAACAACCATTTCAAAGCAAAAACTAGCTCCAACAAGCATTAATGGTTTTTAAAGACTTAAATAAAGGTGTAACGAGAGATTTTGAGGCACCCAAATACTGGTGTCATAATAGTACTTTCACATATAGATAGACACTCAATAATTTCTTACCTTGTATTTTGGCTACAGAAATGTCCTCCAAAGTGAAAAAAAGGTGATATTTACTTTACTTATTTTCAATATTAACATAGGCTGAACTTTGGTAATTTGCTCCTATATGAATTAGAAAGTTCACAATTTTTGGTACCAAAGAACCTTTCTCAGGGATATTTTTGATGGAAAGCTGCATCAGAGCAAAAATATATGGAAAGGGATAAAAATCAGTACTTTCGATTTTTTCGGGATACCTGGAGTTATGTGAAATCTCTCGTTTCCCTTTAAGTACATTTTTGTTAGTTTTCTAAATATTTTACATTCCATGCGCGCTTTATTTATTTAGGTATTAAATTTCCAGAGTAGGGCCGATATTCTAACACTTTGGATGCAAAAAATAGTATGAGTTTCTTTTCCGAGTAATAGTCATTCATACTTAATTTGTCGATTATGAATCTCTGATTGTTTGCAAAAGAATCTACATGTACCATGTAAATTTCACGAAATTTCACTTATACGTGATGCACCTCATTCAAGTTTGAACATCTAGTATACGTTTAATACATTCAAATATTTGAATCCATTACTGCTAGGAATGTCTAACTCACTTCTGCAGATTTTTCCTAACACCCGTTTTTGTGTCCTAGTAATGAGCTCCCTTGCCAGTAGCTAAAACTCTAACATCTAAAACCTTCTAACCTTTGTAGTCAGATGTTTCTGATCCTATCCCTGTAACCTCACATCGACCAATCGCTATCCAAATCAACGCTGCATTAAACCACACAAAGTGGCTTTAAGCGTCGCCTTATCTATAGGAAAGCAAACTGGCAAGGATTTACTGATACCTGGTCAAAACTTGATTGAAGAGGGTTGCTCCCAACCCTCAGAATTTAGTCCATGAGCTGCCGTCATCAGATTTTCCGTTCTTTGCACCCAATTAGTGATTAATTTATCCCATATATACACTTACGCGGAGTGTCCCCCTGACTAGGATGAGTTCGGTGTTTCCTCCGCCCCGAAAAGTTGCCACGTCATCGCGCCCTGCCCATTTCAAAATGGCTGGCCATTGTTTTAGTGTAAACCGCCAATGTAAATTTTCATTACAGACAAACAAAATAGTCACGACTACACAAAAACATGTTTAACTGCCCTGATGGGGGCTTAACCATCCGGAGTCCAGGATGGCCGCCGCAAGGAGGCATATTTTGCAAATGAACTTAAAATGGCAAATTTGTTGAATAAGAACCTGGGTGGTGTTTGGAGCTCCAAAAAGAATTTATTCATTTATATTTTAAGTAACAGGCTTGTTTTTAAGATGGTGGTGGGTTGTATTTGCTCTAGGGTATGTACATCAGGAAGAAAGCAGCCCTACCCATCTTATTTCGATGTTAAAAAAACAACTTTCTATAATGACCCTAATAAGTTCCAAGATGTAAAAATAGGGTTTATCAATAGTGGGGTATTGACTTGTCCTACAAGTGCCGTTACTTATAGCTGGTTCTACTCGGGCCCATATAACGTATTTAACGGAGTTCCTATAATATTCATATGAAGACACAGCGCATACACCCTAATACAATAAAAGCATAAGAATGGGTGTGGACTGTATTTAAGGACTACTCAAGTAGACGTCATAGGTGTTTCCAGTAAAATAAAAAACATAATTTATATAGAAGTGAAAAAATGGTCCTATATGTGAGAGTAAAAGTAAAATATGGTGACCTAATTTCTTTCGGTCACACCACATGCGATCTTTGTTTCTGACTTGTACCAATAGGCCCGTCTCTCTCTCGACTGTCTCGATCAGCTTCCTTACCAGCGTCAACTGATAGTGTTTGATTGTCCTGCATATCCAAAGTACGAGAGAAAATTGCGGGAAAATGTTATCAATATTTTCGTTATGGTCTTATTATGTCGAAAAGATGAGCAGGGGTTTTTTTCATCTTGATTTATGACCCCCGGAGCGGGTATAACCCCCACCATCCATGAGTTATGAATCAGTCCTCAATGCAACATGTCATAAATCTCGTTTGGGGTGCTCGAAAAATATTACTCGCATTCTTACCCCATCTATCAGGGGGTGACAATTTAGTACATTTAACAAAACACGCCTCTACCAGTCGGCCACTTGGACACTTAAATGTTTGAGCCCACTTCAGGAAGGTAGAACGTTATTTCGTTTAGTCCTGATAAATTCCGATCTATAATGAAAATAAAATGGCAATTTTTCATAAAACAATGGTGGCCCATTTTAAATAGGCAGTACGCCAACTTTTTCTTGACGGGAACCATACCTAATCCTAGTCAGTGGTACACCCCCTTCAAGGGATTTAATTGGAAAATTATCACCAGGTGGGTGCAACAAACTCGTATTTTAAGGCCCGTACAGAAACGGGCTCATGGACTATATGAAAATTGCCCAACTAGTGAACAGTCTGCCCGAGACAGACCCAGAGGCTGACCCACTGCTAAAGGTTAGAATTGTCTGAGAAATTTCCCAGAAAAATAAAACCTGGCATTCGTCATTAAATCCACCAATATGACCCAGACCGCAAAAACAGGTCTACCCCGAAAGCTTCTAGGGACCAGACAGAACTCCACAGCACCCAACCAAGGTGTCCACCAACTGCTTTTAAATGGCAGTGCAGCAATAAGTCCCATAGACGTTCAAACTAGACGTCAGAGGTATATTTGCTGACCCGGTTTACTCACCCCTTCAATATGGATGAACTGGAAACCGTATTGCTGAACTTCAACCAGGAAAGGCAGTAGGCCTTGACAACTCTCACTGAGCAGCTGAAAAACTTCGGTCCAGTAGCAAGGTCCTTGGATGTCTATAATTGCTGCTTTATTTCTCACAGTTCCAAAGATCCGGAGAAAGCACATGTTATGGCACTCCTTAAGCATGGGAAAGATCCATCCAATCCCCAAGAGCGTATAGATCACAATATCCTCCTCGACCATAGCCTACATGCGCAAGCTCTTTTAAGTCTCCTGCACAACCGTATCTCACCTTTGATAGACGAACACTTCATACCAGAACAAGCAAAGTTTCCGGCCAGGCAAATCAACAATTAACAAGCCAAGTACTCACCTAACTCACATACTAAGGATGGTTTCGAGAAGTGTTTTTAACCGTGTTCTCGATCCTCAGCAGCTTAAGGGCCCTGCTAATCACAGATCTTACGCACAAGATATTGGCACTCACCCTATATCCGTTGACTAGCTCCATCAAAGAATTGCTGCGAATAAGCTTCCTTTGTTCGCTAGAAGGGAAGCAGGACTGATTTCGGAGGCTCAAGCATGGACTACCACAAGGGAGCGTTCTCGCACCTCCCCCATTGCAACACTATAGAAACGACAACCTAGGAGTGCGGGAACCTGTCAGTTTATCTATCAGACGATGTTGGGAATTAGCGCACAAGATGCATGACTTCACAGTGTTGAGAGAGGCTCTCCAAAACTTTCGATGAACTCACTCCAATTATGAGGAAGCCATCCCGAGCCATAGGGTGATTTACATCTACGCAACCGTGAACCAAACATCAGCTTAAAGTAACCTTGTCTAGAAAACACCTTTGCGCACTGTGATAATTTTCACCTAGGAGTTAGCTTGGACCGCACTCTTCTTATAAACCCACATCAAGAAGACGAAGAGTAAGTATGTTCATGCAATAACTCTTGAACAAACTCATGGCACATAATGGGGTGCTCGCCCGCCTACCCTAAGATCGACGGCACTCGCTATGTGCTACCTCATGTGCGAGTATGCCTGCTCTATGGAAGGGATCACCTATGACAAGAACCTGATTCCCCCCACCCCCCAGCTTTAAATGCCTTATCAAGGATTTGCTTTGCCCATCTCCAACGGAAAACTTATACATCCTAGCAGAACTGCTCTATCAACCATCTGTCGTAGTGTAGCAAACATGCAAGAATGTAGCTGCAAGTAATTAAGTTTTACACACCCTCATGTCTGGACAGAGACTTGTTGCTAACCTCCTTAAATCCAGAGAGAGTTTTAAGCACAGTCCCTCCCTGGACACAGTCTCTCAGGAGTTTACGAGAGTCCCTTTTGGAAGAAAACCTTCCTATCAACCAAGTAACATAATTCGTATGGACCTGGGTGGCATCTCCCACCTGGAGCTAGACGCACTCGTGGCGAATGGCGAATGTCTCAACAATTGAGAACTGAAATCGACCGATGTTAATGTTTCCTTCAGAAGTGGGGTTACTATGAAGCCGATCACGACACTACCGTTGTTGGTGGATAGACCACAGACAATTGAACATCACTTGGTCTGCCACTGCTGGAGCAACACTGCACAAACAAGACCTTGGGGAATTCAGCGAAGCAGCCACACGTTGTACCATCTTCTTGCTAATCCATATTTGAAACCACTGTTTTTGGAATACAAGAAAGAGCAACAATTTGTTACATAGTGTGTTCAAAGAAACAAACAAACAAAAACACAGCTGTTTGAAAGTCTTTATTTATTTAGAGAATAACAAATAAAATGTTTAAAAAATACCAGTACCACGTAGCGACACAGTTTTTTTGACAACTGATTTGAAGCACTTTCTCCACAGGCTACATCCTGCGCAAATTTACGAAATTGCATTGCGGGCAAAATCTAGTTTTATACAGATCTTTGTGAAGAATGGTCATATAGAGGGCGCTATAACATACAAATCGTGATTTTCGAAATTTAAATCAAGATTCCCACAATGAATTGTTCTGATTTTTACAGGGGTAGGAGCTCTTGCATGTAAATAAATAAAAAAAAAAAACAATTAGACAACAGTTTTATCATTTACAAAAAAAAAACATATTCCTGACTCCACGACTCAACCTCACTTGGATAGAAACAAATTTGCTGGCCTGCGGCCTTCTTGTTCGGGACCTTGATCCTTGCGAACTTGAGTTGACCCATCAGCTTCATCCTTACTTGGCGGAACTTCGTCAGATTCTGCTGCGCTGGCATCATTCGGCGATTCACTGGAAAAACCAATTCGGGCTTTGGCAGCTTCGTAGGTACCGACTAGTTGGGTGAAGATACTGTCAGATCCCTTCGATTTTTCTCGAATCCGGTCCATTAGAGAAGCCTTCTGTTTGTCTACAGATGATTTGAAGTTGATAACAGACTGTAACAAATCTGCATCTACATTGTCATGTATTTCCTCCGCCTTGTGAAGCACCGATTTTGCTGTTATCGAAGTATCACGAACAGCTGAACCTTCTTCGGTTGTTGTGTCGATATTATGTTTGGCTTCAAACAGCCGCTGGAATAATTCCATCCTGCAATTAAGTATCAGAATATTTGAACTAATACGTGATTGTAAAAGAAATGTAACGGGCCATTCTTCAAAAAAGTAAACCTTTTTGATAAAAAATGAAGTTAATGGTATTGCAAATTTCTTTACATTATCACGTTAATAATCCTTCCAAGTTTCCTGCATGATATTTTTAAGCAAGATGCTCAACTCAAACACCCTCATTTGCATAAATGAACGTCTTTAATATTTTGGGATAAAAAAAGTGAGATTTTTACACCATTTTGCTTCTTTAGTTTTATATTAAATAGCTTTTCATTTTTGTTTGAAATACTGCCTAAAGTTTTGCATGGACTTCAATTTTCAAAATTATGTTGAAAAATACAAATTTATAGGAAATAGATAAGTGATTAACAGAAAATTTTAATTGACTTTGGTATGTCACACACGTGACTAAAATACAAAGAAGTTTTTATTACTAGAAAACCACTGTCTCAGTAATGCTCATATTTCATGTCAAAAGCCAGTTTATATGTACCTTCCGCTATACAAAATAAATGGTTTTGATCTAAAATACAAAGAAACTTTTATTACTAGAAAACCACTGTCTCAGTAATGCTCATATTTCATGTCAAAAGCCAGTTTATATGTACCTTCCGCTATACTAAATAAATGGTATAGATCTTTCCTCTTTCAAAAGTTATTGATATGCTAATTACTGTCACACACGTGACCGACACTCACCATTTTAGTATTTGAAGGTAATTTAGTAATTTCTGGTTATATTGAAGAAGGTAGCAGTGTTAACTTTTATTATGAGTTAAAATATGAATATGATCAGTTTAAACAAGAAAACAACAATTACTTTTAATAAAGACTGGTTTAAACTTGATTTCCATGTGTCTTTTTAAAGTTTGGGGTGAAGTTGCCAAATTTAGCAGACTTGCACTATTTCAACACAGGAAATCTGCATACTAGGAGTAGCATTGCTCTTTGCATGTTATTACTGATGACATTGTAATGAAAGTGTTTGAAATAGTTGAGAATATGGAAATACACAAGATTTTATTAAAACTTCATATTTGGTGCACATTAACAATGGTCATTAATTTTGTGTTATAAGTC